>JXCR01084150.1:3980-38866 GCA_002079205.1 Phalaenopsis hybrid cultivar | reverse complement strand
TTTTTTCTTAAAATGATAAGTGATTAAGTGTTGAAAGGAAGTTGTGTGAAGTATTAGGCTTCAATGTTGGAAGAAGTTGTGATGATTTAAAACCTTGCACTTCCTTTACTTCATGATTTGTCCAATTAAGATGTTAATACCTATTGTGAGAACATGTAAGATCAGAGATGGTATTGTCTCAGTTAATAAATGGTTATAATCACATATTGATTTCATGAATGAGAATGTAGTTCATGGGGTTGAGTGCAAATAAATAGGGAAATAAACTTTTCAAGGGTGTAGAATTAGAGGACTTTAGAGTGACAGTCTAAAGCTCCCAATTTGATTTATAGCTTTAGGTTTTGATACAAGATGTTAGCCCACGGGTGGAGGGAGAAGAGAGAACTCTAATGTGAGAGCTAGTATCTTCCCTGCCTAGCCAGTCTTCAAGACTATTCAAATTATAGATTAGCCAATGTTCTTTATAACATCTCTAGTATGGGTAACGAATATTATTGCTCCTATTTGACACAACACATTTAGAATACTTCCACATCAGAATTTCTCTACTTATTACTGATTCATGATAAGGAAAAATATATTTTATTTATATAACATTCATCTTGCAAGTACTTAGTTAAGTTAATTAGTTGCTTATTTTATTTTCATAAACTAAAAAATTACAAAAAGAATTGAATTTGCATTCCTATTTCATCATCTTAAGTTTAAGTAAGGATATTTGCTAAGTAGATTTTTGTCATCTAAATTTCTAAATTTTTAAATTCGTAAGAAGCATATAGCAATTTTCCCTATGGATTTAATATTCGGGACTTAATCAAAAAGTTTTATATTACTTGATAACGATACATATACTTGCGTAGTGTCCCATATTTAAAATTATAATTGTATTCTTATTTATTTCATAGTGGAAAACTTACCTAGCTTTTGCTTTGGATCAAGTTTTTGACTTTTTTGTAAATTAAGAACAACTATTAAGGAAAAAAAGTCTATAATCACATACATCGCATTTTACATCTATATAAAAAGTCGGGATCATGTTTTTTTGTGACGTTGCCGGGGAAAAGTACAAAAATATACGGAAATAACAAAAAATTTTTAAAAGAAGTTTTTAGAAAGCAAAGTTTCTATTTTTACAAAGTCTTATTTAAACTTTAAGATTTATTTTAGGAATATTGTAGAGCATTTTAAAATAAAGTTATTGTTTGTGTGTTTTTATTTTCATTTTATTTTATGTGTTTTATAGTAATGTATGCGTAGTTCATGTTCCACAGGACTTGCGCCTTACAATTATGAATTAGGAAGAACTATAAGAAAAATTTAAAAATACTAAAAAATTTCAAGAAATGACAAATCAAAATAATCAACGTGTTGAAGAGTTTAGACCTTTAAGAGATTATGCGAACCATACGGTGGATGAACTTCATTGTAGTATTCAAAAACCTATTATAGTGGCTAATTCATTTGAGCTTAAATCTGCTATTATCCAAATGGTTTCAAATAATTAGTTTGGGGGAGCACCAACTGAAGATCCAAACTTACATCTTACCAATTTTCTAGAATTGTGTGCTACATTTAAATATGATGGTGTATCAGATGATGCTATAAAACTTAGGTTATTTCCTTTCTCACTGAGGGATAAGACTAAGATATGGTTACATTCATTATCACCTAGATCTATCAGAACTTGGAGAAATTTAGCACAGAAATTCCTTGCTAAATATTTTCCACTATCAAAAAGTGCGTAGCACAGAAGCGAGATTACATATTTTTGTCAGTTTGAAGGAGAATTTATTTATGAAGCATGAGAATGATTTGAAGAACTCTTAAGAAAGTGTCCACACCATGTTATACCAGATTGGTTGATAATTGAAACATTTTATAGTTGATTAGTTGGATCTCTTAGATCTATTATCGATGCTGCTGCTGTTGGTTCATTAATGTCAAAATCATTTCATGATGCTTATGCTTTAATTGAAGAGATGGCTACAAATAATTTTCAATGACCTTCTAAAAGGGTAAATCTTAAGAAAGTAGCCAATATTCATGAAATCAATGTTTTTTGCATGCTAGCAAATCAAACTACAGCAATTTCAAGGAAGTTAGACCAATTTGGAATGAATTTTTCTCAACCAATTCCCATGATTGAAGATAATTCATTAGGCTAACTGGTAGATTCTCAAGCATCATTGGAGACTTTGAATGCCATAATCAATAAGCAGAATAACCCATATTCAAACTATTATAACCCAGGTTGGAAGAACCATCCCAACTTTAAATAGAACAATCCTTCGAGTGGTAATAATCCGAAATGGGGGAACAATCAAGTAAAACCATTGGGAAACTGGAACAACCAAGGGAATAGTAATTATAGAACTACTTATCCTCTAGGTTTTAAAAGTAATTCACAATTTAAGGAGAAGAAGTTGTCTATACAAGAAATGGTGTTACAAATGGGAAATCAGTTACAAAGTCAAGGAGCTAAAATTAGAAATATTGAGAATCAATTGGGACAAATAACAAATTCATTAAGTAATAGATCCCAAGGACCACTTTCTAGTAATGCAAAAATAAATCCAAAAGACCAGAATAAGAGCAAGTAAAAGCCATTCAACTCAGTAGTGAAAGAGAATTGGAAGGTAGAATTCCAAAAAGAGACTGAAGTAGAGAGAGAAGAGATTAAAAAACCAAAAGAGGATGCTCCGAAAGGTTTAGAGAGACATTTCTCCACTTAAATGTGATTTGGAAAAACCACAACCTCCATTTCCTCAAAGGCTTCGACAACAAAGGTTGAATAAGCAATTTTTAAAATTTTTGAAAATTTTTAAGAAGCTTACAATTAATATTCCACTTTTTGAAGCTCTAGAACAAATGTCAAGCTATGTGGAGTTTATGAAGGATATTCTTAATAGGAAAAGGAAGTTTGAAGATAATGAAATTGTTGCACATAGTGAGGAGTGCAGTGTTATAATTAAAAAAAGCTTCCTAAAAAGCTTATCCTGGTAGCTTTATAATTCCATGTGCAATGGGAGACAGATTTTATGGAAAAGCTTTTGTGATTCAGGAGCAAACATTAATCTTATGCTGTTATCAATATTCAAAAGATTGGAATTAGGAGAAATAACCCCTACTACTGTAAATTTGTAGTTAGTTGATCGATCAATAACCTATTCAAAGGAGTTATAGAAGATGTCATAGTGAAAGTGGATCAATTTATCTTCTCTGTTGATTTTATATTACTAGATATGGAGGAAGATAAGGAGATACCTATCAATTTGAGGAGACCTTTTCTAGCCACAGGAAGAGTAATGATAGATGTGTAGAAAGGATAATTAAATATATGTGTCAATGATCAAACAGTTACATTTAATATTTCCAAATCAATGAAATACCCTGCAAAAGGTAAAGATGATGAATGTTATAAAATGGATGTTATAAGATACTTAAGTGAATGCCATTTCAAAACAACTTATGAAGAGAAATACGAGATGAAAGATGTGGAACACGAGCAAGAAGAGGAACTAAATCAATATAAAGATTTGTATAAGGTAGATTCAAGTTACGTTCGAGAAAGTTTTGAAGTTTTGGACACAACAGAAAAATATACATCTTTTTGTCCATCAATTGAAAAGTCTCCTGAGCATGAGTTGAAGTTGCTTCCTAAACATTTGAAATATGCCTTTTTTGGTGATTCTTCTACATTACTTGTTATAATTTCCTCAAAATTAACTATAGAAGAAGAAGAGAGTTTGATGAAAACTTTAAAGAGTTATAAGAAAGCCTTTGGATGGACAATTGCTGATATAAAATGAATTATTCCTTCAATTTGTATGCATAGAATTCATATGAAAGAGAATTGCAAACCCAGGGCTGATCCTCAAAAGAGATTGAATCCTATTATGAAAGAAGTTGTTAAGAAATAAATTCTAAAGTGGTTAGATGCTAGAATTATCTACCATATTTCAGATAGTGCATGGGTTAGTCTAATTCACTGTGTTCCTAAGAAAGGAGTGACTATGAATTTGAATGAACATAATGAGTTAATACTAATAAGACAAGTCACAGGATGATGATTGACACATACACTTTGAAAGATTATTTTCCACTACACTTTCTAGATCAAATGCTGAATAGACTAGCTGGGAATAAATACTTTTATTTTCTGGATAGATATGCTGGTTATCACCAAATACAAATAACTCCTAAGAATCAAGAGAAAAAAACTTTTACCAGTCCTTATGGTACATTTGTTTTTAGAAGAATGTCCTTTGATTTATGTAATGCATCTGCTACATTTCAAAGATGCATGATGGCTATTTTCTGCGATTTAATTGAAAATGGGATTGAAGTTTTTATGGATGATTTTTCAGTGTTTAGAACTTCATTTAATTTATGTTTAGAACATCTATCAAAAGTTCTTAAGCGCTGTGAAGAAACAAATTTAGTCCTTAATTGGGAAAAATGCTAATTTATGGTAGCAGGAGGAATAGTTTTGGGACATCAAATTTCAAAAAATGGTATGGAAGTAGAACCTGAAAAAATTTAAGTGATGGCTAATTTACCTCACCCAATAAGTGCAAAGGAAATAAAGAGTTTTTTAGGACATGCTGGACTCTACAGACGTTATATTAAAGACTTTTCAAAAATTGCTAAGCCTTTATGCCATTTACATGAAAAAGATGTAATTTTTAATTTTGATAAAGAGTGCCTAAGAGCTTTTAAATTATTAAAAGAAAAATTAGTCACTGCACCAATTATTGTTTCACCAGATTAGGAAAAACCTTTTGAAATAATGTGCGATGCTAGTGATTATGCTATTGGATCTGTTTTAGGACAAAAACATGATAAGATTGTAAAAGTTATCTACTATGTTAGTATAACACTTAATGCAGCTCAAATTAATTATACCACAACTGAGAAAGAGTTATTAGCAGGAGTATATACTTTTGATAAATTTATATCATAATTAAATGAAATTAAATGTATAGTGCATACAAATCATTCTGCTATTAAGTATTTAATGAAAAAGAAGGATGCAAGACCAAGATTGATAAGATGGGCTCTTCTTTTGCAAGAATTTGACTTTGAAATAGTAGATAGGAAGGGAGCTGAGAATTAAATTATTGATCATTTATCAAGGCTTGAGTTAGAAAAATCACTCTATTTTGAAAAAGAAATTAATGAACATTTTTCAGATGAAGAATTGTTCAATGTTAGTGAGTGGCGTGTTCCATGGTATGCCGACATTGTGAACTTCATTGTGAGTAATATTATACCATATATAATGAAATACCAACAAAAGAAGAAATTTATATCTGAAGCTACGACATATTTTTGGGATGACTCATTTTTATATAAATAAGGAAATGATCTTATTATGTGAAGATGTGTGCCTTTAGAAAAAACTTATGAAATTATCCAAAAATATCATAATTATGATTTTGGGGGACATTTTGGTGTTGATAAAACAACATATAAAATTTTACAATCAGGATTTTATTGGCCTACAATCTTTAGAAATGTTAACGCTTATATCAAAACTTGTGATTGATGTGCCCCTAGGGTGTCCTATTTTTCTGCGAGTTTTATGTCAATTTAAATCCCCTGTATAGTGCCAAAAACTTGTCTCATTCGTAAATTATGCAGTAATTTAGTTTTCAAAAATATGGCCAATAACTTGACCCAATTTATATTAAGTAGTAAATGTGCAAAATTGAAAAGTTATATAAAATATATAAAATAGTTCACACACTAGTGGTTCTACGCAAGTGCACGTAACACTTCAAGTAATATAGGGGTTTCCTCAAAAACCCTAGTATTGATCCCACAGAGAAGCGCAATAAGAAATCATTTAGGCTAATTCTAGTCTAGTACTATGAAGTCTTAATTTGAAAGATGGAAATTCTTATGATAATAATATACATCATAATGTTCAAACTATAAAAATTTAAGTAAGAAAAATAAATTAAAAATTAGTTTAATGAATGCTAATAGAAATGTAACTAAAAGAACTAAGTTTACTAAACTCTTTAATAAACTTTAAAATTAAATTTACTAAGACTAAATAAATTTTTGTGATGAAGAGTTCAAATTTAAGAAAGCCTCCTTCCCCCTTTACAATGAGTATATGGATTGTGAAGAAATTACAATCATTTAAAAATATATAAAAATTATTTTGTGCCAAATAGAAGTAATCCTATTATTTACCCTATTACGAGTGCTGTAAAGAATATTGACTAATCCAGAGTTTGGTCCCTATTTCGTGGTTAGGCTGGGTGGATATTGGCTGCCACTCTAGAGCTCCCACTACTCTCTTACCTGAGGGCTAACAATCTCGCATCAGTTTCCAATCAACTGGACCAAATTAGATATTTTAATATATCACCTTAAAATATCCAATTCTCCATCCAACAAAGTATATTTTTCTATTTATTTGCACTCAATTTCATGGATGACATACTCTCCCATGAAATCAAATGTGATTCTCCCCATATTGGCGAGATCATAACCCTTTTGAAACATATGTTTTGCAACACATTTTAAAATTTCAAATGATCAGATCAAAAAGTAAATGAAGATCAGATTTTGAATCATCACAAATTATTGACATTTAAAGCCGTATAAAAAAATCAAATTCTTCACAAACCATATCTCAAAGTAGGGAGAAGGACAAAAAAGACTACTCAGAATTCATGAGAAGGATATGACAAAACATGAATTTCATATATAAAAATAAGTTTACAAAGTAAAGAAAGAAAAAAAAAGACACAACTTATCTCACAATCCTTCCCAAGCAAATCCCTAGAAGTTCTCTTCAAGCACTTTCCCTCTATACATGTACTCTCAATTCTCTTCTATAAATGAAATGAAGAAGAATTTTGTCACATTCCCTCTACTCTTACAATCCTTGAAGAAAATCTCCAAGCCCTTTCTCTTACTCTCACGCCACACACACACACACACACAAAACTCATGCCCACACATCTCTTCTTCAAGCCTTAAACTCCCCTCTCTTTTATAAAAGACTGCCTCCCTCCAAAAAGAATTCAAAATTCCCTCCAAAATTCTATCCAAAAGTCAACTCTTTTGAATTCAAAATACAGGTCCATTGGTCCAAGAGACATATCCCTTCATAAAAGAACCATCTAAAGTGTCTAGATGCATTAAATCACTCCAAGGGGTGTTTAGAGTAAGTGTCCCTTTAAATATTCGCGCAAAAACTTGTCCCAAACCGCCTTAATCCACAAAAAGTTGTCTCCAACGAATCTGGAGCCAAATCGGTGCATCATGTGCTAGTTCTCTAGATTTTGGCGCATCATGCGTCGGTTTGGCACATCATGCGCCACCCTGCAGTAGCTCCACTATTTTGCTCTGTTTTGCCCTGTTTCAGTTGTGTTTCGCTTTTAACAGATATACCTACAAAATAAACATAAAAATAACCTTTCTTTAAAGTGTAATTTCATTTAAAAACATGTGAGAAATGTAAAGTAGATTAAGCATAGAAAGTCATATCAAATTGTGCCAAGTCTGAATTTTCTTTCTTGCTCATTTGTACTCTAAATTGCACAATTTTTGCTTCATTTTCTCCAAAATTCCATCTCTTGTACCTGAAAAAAAAAATGTAAAATACCTTTTTTTTAAGTATAATATCATTAAACATCATTAAAATTGAGCATAAAATATATATGAAAAAGTAGGTAATTTTTAGGCGTGTTAGTGATTGATGTCAACGAGTAGGAATTATTTCCAGGAGGAATGAGATGCCCTCAATTATGTGTTAGAAGTTGAGATATTTGATGTTTGGTGATTAGATTTCATGGAACCATGGACCAACAGAAATATAGTTGTGTAAAATTTATAAAGTTGACTCTGCTTTATAATTGTGTCAAAAACTAGATTTGGTATTTTATGAATAATAATGTTAAGCACTTAATGTTGGTATTCTATGCAAGTATGCATATCAGTATCAAGTAATATAAGAATTTTCTTTTAAGTCTCAAATATTGATCCCACGAGGAATGTTTAAATTTGAAATGATAAATTAAGTAGGATATTTGCAGAAGTAAAACAAAATTATTGTCACTAATTTTGAATGTTTAAGATACTATCAAAGCTAAATTATTTACTACTATGAGAATTTAAATGCAGAGTTTAAAATTAATAACTACTAAACTATATTTATGTGATGAAGTTTTCTAATATGAAAAAGCATCTTTCCCACCACAATGAGTTTTTGGTGAAATGAGATGAGATAAATGGTTTAAATATGTGTTGCGCCAAATAGGAGCAATTTTAATTCTCTAACATGATTTAATGTTATAGAAAATCATTGGCTAATCTTAGGTTTAGTCCCTAAATCCGTGGCTAGGCTAGGAGAATACTGACTCCCACTCCAGAGCTCCCACTTCGCTTCCCCTGAAGGCTAAGTCTCGCTTTAGTTTTTAAATATTAAGATCAAATTAGGGATTTTTAGTCTGTCACCCTAGAAATCTATAAGTATATACCCAAGAAAGTATATTTTCCTATTTATTTACACTTAATTCCATGAACGAAATATTCCTTCATGAAATTAAATGTGATTCTCACTCTATTGTAGAACTCATACTCCGTTTCCTGGATCATATGTTTCATAAAATATTTTAACAATTCAATTGACCAGATCGAAAAGTAAATTTAGAGCGGAGTTGAAAAACTATCACAATTTATTTTAAATTTTAACATTTTTCTCAAAGTAAATCCCTTGTAACCTCTCTTAAGAAATGTACGAAGAGGAAATATCTCACTTCTCTTCCTCTTCAACACTTCTTAAAGAGTAATTCATACTTAAACTCACCTCACAAACTCAAAAATATATAGAAAATTACTCACTAATGGCATGGAATGATGTAAAGTGGCAAGATGTAAAGATGGCGAATGTAAGCAAATGAAGATGAAGGATGGGCCTCTTTTCTGATCTATTTTGGCTCTAAATAGAGCCTAGGGTTGGTTCTCCAATAGGTGCCCAAAAACTCTTCAAGAAGCGTCTAAATTTATTGAATCTTCTAGAAACATGGCCTGCACCGACACTAGTGTCGTCGACGCTAGTGGTTTGTAATTAAAATTCGTCTTCTCTGTTAAACGACTACGTCGGTGCCCAGTCTGGTGCCGTCGGCACTGAACAATTTTTCAATTTCTCCATTTTGACTCTAAGTTTCATACTTTTTGCTTCCTTTTTGCTCCATGTCCTAAAAATCAATAACCTGCAATAAAATATAAAAAAAAATATCTTCCATTAAAGTGCAATATCACAAAAAATGAGTATAAAATATGGGTGCAAAAATGCATATATTTTTCGTGTATTAACCATTTATACCATCTTTCATAAATTTATATATATTGTTAGTAGCAGACTATCTATCTAAATGGATAGAAGCTATTGCTTTACCTCAATGTGATGCTCAAAATGTTGCAAAGTTTTTAAGAATGAACATATTTTGTAGATTTGGGATGTTGAGAGTAATCATAACTGACGAAAGAAGTCATTTCAGAAATACAATAATGGAAAAATTATTAAGGAAATATCATATAAACCATAGAACTGCTACTTCTTATCATCCTCAGACAAGTGATTTGGCTGAATCAAGGAAATATCATAGAAAAAAATCATATTTTCATATTTATTAACATTAAAAATTTCTAAACTGTAAAGTTGGTCTCATTTACTAACACTTTTTTTAAATTGGACTACTATATATCTACATCAAAATTTTTGTAACTCCTAAAGAAACTCATATATATCATCTATTTATGTTGGTTTTAAAGATTAAAAGGCCACTTGAGGACAAGTAACATCTTAAATTTGGAGGATTTTGATACCTAAAATATATAGTATTTTTATACACATTTTATACCTATTTTTGAATATTGCACTTTAATAAAAGGTATTTGTGTATTTTTCTTTTAGGTACATTTAAATGAATGAAAAATGCTAAAAGGAGTGAAAAAGGGTCAAATTTGAAGCATAAATGAAGAAATGTGCAAAAATGAACTGGGGCGCCTAAGCGTGAGAGGTCTCGCGCCTAAGTGCCAGGTACCCCGCGCTTAAGCGCCAGAAGTAGTTATGAGATGAATTATTTAATTTGAACGGATTTTTTAATAGGTGTTTGAAGCAACCCTTGGTAAAAATGTGGGAAATAGCCCATGAACACAAAAATTTATTCATTTGGCTTTTGAGGAGGCAACTTCTAGAAGATTCATTGAATGGTGACACCTTTTTGAAGAGACACCAAGACACCCCTTGGATTTTGATAAGAAAAGACTTAGATTNTATATATATATATATATAAATTAAATTAAATTGGTTGTCGGGATATCCACTTCGAAGACCGACAATTTCTAATTTGGCGACTGACATCTTCTGACGACTCTGTTGGGGACTAGTTTTTCTCTCCATTTAAATTAGGGAAACTTGTCTTCATACATCGGTAATGTGTTCATGTCCCTCATAGACCATGTTACCCTTCATCTGTTGGCATGCTTCACTAATTTCTTTCTTGGGTAAGTACGATCAATTTCTTCAAACTTCAGGACCATTTATTCCATCACGTTTGAACAGAGAGATTCAGAAGTTCATTAAAAATTTTATCTTTGTGTGGGGTCAGACCCTTATACACATTTTTATACCTATTTTTGAGATATTGCACTTCAGTGAAAGATATTTTTGTATTTTTTTCAAGTACAATCAAAAGGATGAAAAATGCTAAATGAGTGAAAAAGGGTTAAATTTGGAGCAAAAATGAAGAGAGGTGCAAAAATGAACTAGGGCGCCTAAGCGCCTAAGATTAACACATAAGCGCCAGAGGTCTCGCGTCTAAGAGCCAGGTACCCCACGCTTAAGCGCCTGAAGTAGTTATGAGATGAATTATTTAATTTAAATAGATTTTTGAAGGGGTATTTGAAGCAACCCTTGGTAAAAATGTGGGAAATAGCAAATGGACACAAAAAGTTATTTATTTGGCTTTTGAGGAGACAACTTCTAGAAGATTCATTGAATGGAGACACCTTTTGAATAGACACCAAGGCACCCCTTAAATTTTGATAAAAAAAGACTTAGACTTTCCAATAGAGGAGGCCAGCCACCCAGCAACTTTACAACCATCACCCATCTAAGTCGCCGTTGCCGCCGTCGACCACTTTTCTTTTTATTTTGAGCTTTATTTTGTATTGTGAGTGAAGAAAGATAATTCGAAGGAAATTTAAGACATTTGGTGGAGAAGATTTGAGATAAGTGTTTATCTTTGTGACTACAGTTGATTTTAATTTAGATTTTTTGTTTGTGTGCATGATTTCTACTTTTAAACTCATGTGTGGTTATGTTTTCTCCATGGATTATGAGTAGTTTTATTTATCTTTTTTCCTTAAAATGATAAGTAATTAAGTGTTGAAAGGAAGTTGTGTGAAGTATTAGGCTTCAATGTTGGAAGAAGTTGTGATGATTTAAAACCTTGCACTTCCTTTACTTCATGATTTGTCCAATTAAGATGTTAATACCTATTGTGAGAACATGTAAGATCAGAGATGGTATTGTCTCAGTTAATAAATGGTTATAATCACATATTGATTTCATGAATGTGAATGTAGTTTATGGGGTTGAGTGCAAATAAATAGGGAAATAAACTTTTCAAGGGTGTAGAATTAGAGGACTTTAGAGTGAGAGTCTAAAGCTGCGAATTTGATTTATAGTTTTAGGTTTTGATACGAGATGTTAGCCCACGGGTGGAGGGAGAAGAGAGAACTCTAAAGTGAGAGCTAGTATCTTCCCTGCCTAGCCAGTCTTCAAGACTATTCAAATTATAGATTAACCAATGTTCTTTATAGAATCTCTAGTATGGGTAACAAATATTATTGCTTCTATTTGACACAACACATTTAGAATACTTTCACATCAGAATTTCTCTACTTATTACTGATTCATGATAAGGAAAAATGTATTTTATTCATATAACATTCATCTTGGAAGTACTTAGTTAAGTTAATTAGTTGCTTATTTTATTTTCATAAACTAAAAAATTACAAAAAGATATGAATTTGCATTCCTATTTTATCATCTTAAGTTTAAATAAGGACATTTGCTAAGTAGATTTTTGTCATCTAAATTTCTAAATTTTTAAATTCCTAAGAAGCATATAGCAATTTTCCCTATGGGTTTAATATTCGGGACTTAATAAAAAAGTTTTATATTACTTGATAACGATACATATACTTGCGTAGTGTCCCATATTTAAAATTATAATTGTATTCTTATTTGATTCATAGTAGAAAACTTACCTAGCTTTTGTTTTGGATCAAGTTTTTGACTTTTTTGTAAATTAAGGACAACTATTAAAGAAAATAAGTCTATAATCGCATACATCGCATTTTACATCTATTAAAAAAAGTCGGGATCATGTTTTTGGTGACGTTGCCGGGGAAAAGTACAAAAATATACGGAAAATAACAAAAAAATTTTAGAAAGCAAAGTTTCTATTTTTACAAAGTCTTATTTAAACTTCAAGATTTATTTTAGGAATACTGTAGTACATTTTTATATAAAGTTATTGTTTGTGTGTTTTTATTTTTATTTTAATTTATGTGTTATATAGTAATGTATGCGTAGTTCAAGTTCCACAGGACTTGCGCCTTACAATTATGAATTAGGAAGAACTCTTAGAAAAATTTAAAAATACTAAAAAATTTCAAGAAATTGCAAATCAAAATAATCAACATGTTGAAGAGTTTAGACCTTTAAGAGATTATGCAAACCCTACGGTGGATGCACTTCATTGTAGTATTGAAAAACCTATTATAGTGGCTAATTCATTTGAGCTTAAATATGTTATTATCCAAATGGTATCAAATAATTAGTTTGGGGAGCGCCAACTGAAGATCCAAATTTACATCTTACCAATTTTCTAGAATTGTGTGCTACATTTAAATATGATGGTGTATCAGATGATGCTATAAAACTTAGATTATTTCCTTTCTCACTGAGGGATAAGACTAAGATACGATTACATTCATCATCACCTAGATCTATCAGAACTTAGAGAAATTTAGCACAAAGATTCCTTGCTAAATATTTTCCACCATCAAAAAGTGCGAAGCATAGAAGCGATATTACATCTTTTTGTCAGTTTGAAGGGGAATTTATTTATGAAGCATGAGAATGATTTGAAGAACTCTTAAGAAAGTGTCAACACCATGTTATACCAGATTGGTTGATAATTTAAACATTTTATAGTTGATTAGTTGGATCTCTTAGATCTATTATCGATGCTGCTGCTGCTGTTTCATTGATGTCAAAATCATTTCATGATGCTTATGCTTTAATTGAAGAGATGGCTACAAATAATTTTCAATGACCTTCTAAAAGGGTAAATCTTAAGAAAGTAGCCAATATTCACAAAATTGATGTTTTTTGCATGCTAGCAAATCAAACTACAGCAATTTCAAGGAAGTTAGACTAATTTGGAATGAATTTTTCTCAACCAATTCCCATGATTGAAGAGAATTCATTAGACTAAATGGTAGATTCTCAAGCACCATTGGAGACCTTGAATGCCTTAATCAATAAGCAGAATAACCCATATTCAAACTATTATAACCTAGGTTGGAAGAACCATCCCAACTTTAAATAGAACAATCCTTCGAGTGGTAATAATCCGCAATGAGGGAACAATCAAGTAAAACCATTGGGAAATTGGAACAACCAAGGGAATAGTAATTATAGAACTACTTATCCTCTAGGTTTTAAAAGTAATTTACAATTAAAGGAGAAGAAGTTGTCTATACAAGAAGTGGTGTTACAAATGGGAAATCAGTTACAAAATCAAGGAGCTATAATTAGAAATATTGAGAATCAATTGAGACAAATAACAAATTCATTAAGTAATAGATCCCAATGACCACTTTCTAGTAATGCAGAAATAAATCCAAAAGACCAGAATAAAGAGCAAGTAAAAGCCATTCAACTCAGTAGTGAAAGAGAATTGGAAGGTAGAATTCAAAAAAGAGACTAAAGTAGAGAGAGAAGAGATTAAAGAACCAAAAGAGGATGCTCCGAACGGTTTTGAGGGACATATCTCTCCACTTAAAGGTGATTTGGAAAAACCACCACCTCCATTTCCTCAAAGGCTTCGACAACAAAGGTTGAATAAGCAATTTTCAAAATTTTTGGAAATTTTTAAGAAGCTTACAATTAATATTCCAATTTTTGAAGCTCTAGAACAAATGTCAAGCTATGTGGAGTTTATGAAGGATATTCTTAATAGGAAAAGGAAGTTTGAAGATAATGAAATTGTTGCACATAGTGAGGAGTGCAGTGTTATAATTAAAAAAAGCTTCCTAAAAAGCTTATCCCGGTAGCTTTATAATTCCATGTGCAATAGGAGACAGATTTTATGGAAAAGCTTTATGTGATTCAGGAGCAAACATTAATCTTATGTTGTTATCAATATTCAAAAGATTGGGATTAGGAGAAATAACCCCTACTGTAAATTTGTAGTTAGTAGATTGATCAATAACATATCCAAAGGAGTTATAGAAGATGTCATAGTGAAAATGGATCAATTTATCTTCTCTGTTGATTTCATTTTACTAGATATAGGGGAAGATAAGGAGAGACCTATCAATTTGGGGAGACCTTTTCTAGTCACAGGAAGAGTAATGATAGATGTGTAGAAAGGATAATTAAATATGTGTGTCAATGATCAAACAATTACATTTAATATTTCCAGACAATGAAATACCCTGCAAAAGGTAAAGATGATGAATGTTATAGAATGGATGTTATAAGATACTTAAGTGAATGTCATTTCAAAACAACTTATGAAGAGAAATATGAGATGAAAGTTGCGGAACACGAGCAAGAAGAGGAACTAAATTAATATGAAGATTTATATAAGGTAGATTCAAGTTATGTTTGAGAAAGTTTTGAAGTTTTGGACACAACAGAAAAAGATGCATCTTTTTGTCCATCAATTGAAAAATCTCCTGAGCATGAGTTGAAGTTGCTTCCTAAACATTTGAAATATGCCCTTTTTGGTGATTCTTCTACATTACTTGTTATAATTTCCTCAAAATTAACTACAAAAGAAGAATAGAGTTTGATGAAAACTTTAAAGAGTTATAAGAAAGCCTTTGGATGGACAATTGCTGATATAAAATGAATTATTCCTTCAATTTGTATGCATAGAATTCATATGGAAGAGAACTATAAACCCAGGGCTGATCCTCAAAAGAGATTGAATCCTATTATGAAAGAAGTTGTTAAGAAATAAATTCTAAAGTGGTTAGATGCTAGAATTATCTACCATATTTCAGATAGTGCATGGGTTAGTCTAATTCACTGTGTTCCTAAGAAAGGAGTGACTATGAATTTGAATGAACATAATGAGTTAATACTAATAAGACAAGTCACAGGATGATGATTGACACATACACTTTGAAAGATTATTTTCCACTACACTTTCTAGATCAAATGCTGAATAGACTAGCTGGGAATAAATACTTTTATTTTCTGGATAGATATGCTGGTTATCACCAAATACAAATAACTCCTAAGAATCAAGAGAAAAAAACTTTTACCAGTCCTTATGGTACATTTGTTTTTAGAAGAATGTCCTTTGATTTATGTAATGCATCTGCTACATTTCAAAGATGCATGATGGCTATTTTCTGCGATTTAATTGAAAATGGGATTGAAGTTTTTATGGATGATTTTTCAGTGTTTAGAACTTCATTTAATTTNAGATTGAATCCTATTATGAAAGAAGTTGTTAAGAAAGAAATTCTAAAGTGGTTAGATGCTAGAATTATCTACCATATTTCAGATAGTGCATAGGGTAGTCTAATTCACTGTGTTCCTAAGAAAGGAGTGACTGTGACTTTGAATGAACATAATGAGTTAATACTGATAAGACAAGTCACAGGATGATGAATATGCATTGATTATAAAAAATTAAATCTCGTCACTACGAAAGATTATTTTCCACTACAATTTCTAGATCAAATGCTGGATAGACTAGCTGGGAATAAATACTTTTATTTTCTTGATAGATATACTGGTTATCACCAAATACAAATAGCTCCTAAGAATCAAGAGAAAACAACTTTTACCAGTACTTATGGTACATTTATTTTTAGAAGAATGCCCTTTGATTTATGTAATGCATCTGCTACATTTCAAAGATGCATGATGGCTATTTTCTGTGATTCAATTGAAAATGGGATTGAAGTTTTTATGGATGATTTTTCAGTGTTTAGAACTTCATTTAATTCATGTTTAGAACATCTATTAAAAGTTCTTAAGCGCTGTGAAGAAACAAATTTAGTCCTTAATTGAGAAAAATACTAATTTATGGTATCAGGAGGAATAGTTTTGGGACACCAAATTTCAAAAAATGGTATGGAAGTAGAACCTGAAAAAATTTAAGTGATGGCTAATTTACCTCACCCAATAAGTGCAAAGGAAATAAAGTGTTTTTAGGACATGTTGGACTCTATAGGCATTCTATTAAAGACTTTTCAAAAATTGCTAAGCCTCTATGCCATTTACATGAAAAAGATGTAATTTTTAATTTTGATAAAGAGTGCCTAAGAGCTTTTAAATTATTAAAAGAAAAATTAGTCACTGCACCAATTATTGTTTCACCAGATTAGGAAAAACTTTTTGAAATAATGCGTGATGCTAGTGATTA
The DNA here is from genome assembly GCA_002079205.1 of Phalaenopsis hybrid cultivar. Taxonomy (NCBI): domain Eukaryota; kingdom Viridiplantae; phylum Streptophyta; class Magnoliopsida; order Asparagales; family Orchidaceae; genus Phalaenopsis; species Phalaenopsis hybrid cultivar. The sequence goes on along the minus strand of JXCR01084150.1, from coordinate 22,154 downwards.
TGCTATTGGAGCTGTTTTAGAACAAAGACATGATAAGATTGTCAAAGTTATCTACTATGCTAGTATAACTTTTAATGAAGCTCAAATTAATTATACCACAACTGAGAAAGAGTTATTAGAAGGAGTATATACTTTTGATAAATTTAGATCATAATTAAATGAAATTAAATGTATAGTGCATACAAATCATTCTGTTATTAAGTATTTAATGAAAAAGAAAGATGCAGGACCAAGATTGATAAGATGGGCTCTTCTTTTGCAAGAATTTGACTTTGAAGTAGTAGATAGGAAGGGAGCTGAGAATCAAATTATTGATCATTTATTAAGGCTTGAGTTAGAAAAACCACTCTATTTTGAAAAAAAAAATTAATGAACATTTTTCAGATGAAGAATTGTTCAATGTTAGTGAGTGGCGTGTTCCATGGTATGCCGACATTGTGAATTTCATTGTTAGTAATATTATACCATATAGAATGAAATACCAACAAAAGAAGAAATTTATATCTGAAGCTAAGACATATTTTTGGGATGACCCATTTTTACATAAATAAGGAAATGATCTTATTATGCGAAGATGTGTGCCTTTAGAAAAAACTTATTNATGGAAGTAGAACCTGAAAAAATTTAAGTGATGGCTAATTTACCTCACCCAATAAGTGCAAAGGAAATAAAGAGTTTTTTAGGACATGCTGGACTCTACAGACGTTATATTAAAGACTTTTCAAAAATTGCTAAGCCTTTATGCCATTTACATGAAAAAGATGTAATTTTTAATTTTGATAAAGAGTGCCTAAGAGCTTTTAAATTATTAAAAGAAAAATTAGTCACTGCACCAATTATTGTTTCACCAGATTAGGAAAAACCTTTTGAAATAATGTGCGATGCTAGTGATTATGCTATTGGATCTGTTTTAGGACAAAAACATGATAAGATTGTAAAAGTTATCTACTATGTTAGTATAACACTTAATGCAGCTCAAATTAATTATACCACAACTGAGAAAGAGTTATTAGCAGGAGTATATACTTTTGATAAATTTATATCATAATTAAATGAAATTAAATGTATAGTGCATACAAATCATTCTGCTATTAAGTATTTAATGAAAAAGAAGGATGCAAGACCAAGATTGATAAGATGGGCTCTTCTTTTGCAAGAATTTGACTTTGAAATAGTAGATAGGAAGGGAGCTGAGAATTAAATTATTGATCATTTATCAAGGCTTGAGTTAGAAAAATCACTCTATTTTGAAAAAGAAATTAATGAACATTTTTCAGATGAAGAATTGTTCAATGTTAGTGAGTGGCGTGTTCCATGGTATGCCGACATTGTGAACTTCATTGTGAGTAATATTATACCATATATAATGAAATACCAACAAAAGAAGAAATTTATATCTGAAGCTACGACATATTTTTGGGATGACTCATTTTTATATAAATAAGGAAATGATCTTATTATGTGAAGATGTGTGCCTTTAGAAAAAACTTATGAAATTATCCAAAAATATCATAATTATGATTTTGGGGGACATTTTGGTGTTGATAAAACAACATATAAAATTTTACAATCAGGATTTTATTGGCCTACAATCTTTAGAAATGTTAACGCTTATATCAAAACTTGTGATTGATGTGCCCCTAGGGTGTCCTATTTTTCTGCGAGTTTTATGTCAATTTAAATCCCCTGTATAGTGCCAAAAACTTGTCTCATTCGTAAATTATGCAGTAATTTAGTTTTCAAAAATATGGCCAATAACTTGACCCAATTTATATTAAGTAGTAAATGTGCAAAATTGAAAAGTTATATAAAATATATAAAATAGTTCACACACTAGTGGTTCTACGCAAGTGCACGTAACGCTTCAAGTAATATAGGGTTTTCCTCAAAAACCCTAGTATCGATCCCACAAAGAAGCACAATAAGAAATCCTTTAGGCTAATTCTAGTCTAGTACTATGAAGTCTTAATTTGAAAGATGGAAATTCTTATGATAATAATATACATCACAATGTTCAAACTATAAAAATTTAAGTAAGAAAAACAAATTAAAGTTAGTTTAATGAATGCNGCAAAATTGAAAAGTTATATAAAATATATAAAATAGTTCACACACTAGTGGTTCTACGCAAGTGCACGTAACACTTCAAGTAATATAGGGGTTTCCTCAAAAACCCTAGTATTGATCCCACAGAGAAGCGCAATAAGAAATCATTTAGGCTAATTCTAGTCTAGTACTATGAAGTCTTAATTTGAAAGATGGAAATTCTTATGATAATAATATACATCATAATGTTCAAACTATAAAAATTTAAGTAAGAAAAATAAATTAAAAATTAGTTTAATGAATGTTAATAGAAATGTAACTAAAAGAACTAAGTTTACTAAACTCTTTAATAAACTTTAAAATTAAATTTACTAAGACTAAATAAATTTTTGTGATGAAGAGTTCAAATTTAAGAAAGCCTCCTTCCCCCTTTACAATGAGTATATGGATTGTGAAGAAATTACAATCATTTAAAAATATATAAAAATTATTTTGTGCCAAATAGAAGTAATCCTAATATTTACCCTATTACGAGTGCTGTAAAGAATATTGAATAATCTAGAGTTTGGTCCTTAATTCTGTGGTTAGGCTGGGAAAATATCGACTGCCACTCTAGAGCTCCCATTACTCTCTTACCTGAGGGCTAACAATCTCGCATCAGTTTCTAATCAACTGGACCAAATTGGATATTCCAATTCTCCATCCAACAAAGTGTATTTTCCTATTTATTTGCACTCAATTTCATGGATGACATACTCTCCCATGAAATCAAATGTGATTCTCCCCATATTGTAGAGATCATAGCCCTTTTGAAACATATGTTTCACAACACATTTTAAAATTTCAAATGATCAGATCAAAAAGTAAGCGAAGATCAGATTTTGAATCATCACAAATTATTGACATTTAAAGCCGTATAAAAAAAATAAAATTCTTCACAAACCATATCTCAAAGTAGGGAGAAGGATAAAAAAGCAGATTCATGAGAAGGATACGACAAAACATGAATTTCATATATAAAAACAAGTTTACAAAATAAAGAAAGAAAAAAGCATAACTTATCTCACAATCCTTCCCAAGCAAATCCCTAGAAGTTCTCTTCAAGCACTTTCCCTCTTTACATGTACTCTCAATTCTCTTCTAGAAATGAAGTGAAGACAAATTTTTTCACATTCCCTCTACTCTTACAATCCTTGAAGAAAATCTCCAAGCCCTTTCTCTTACTCTCATGCCACACACACACACACACAAAACTCATGCCCACACATCTTTTCTTCAAGCCTTAAACTTCCCTCTCTTTTATAAAAGACTGCCTCCATCCAAAAAGAATTCAGAATTCCCTCCAAAATTCTATCCAAAAGTCAACTCTTTTGAATTCAAAATACAGGTCCATTGATCCAAGAGACATATCCCTTCATAAAAGAACCATCTAAAGTGTCTAGATACATTAAATCACTCCAAGGGGTGTTTAGAGTAAATGTCCCTTTAAATATTTGCCCAAAAACTTGTCCCAAACCGCCTTAATCCGCAAAAAGTTGTCTCCAACAAATTTAGAGCCAAATCGGTGCATCATGTGCTAGTTCTTTGGATTTTGGCGCATCATGCGTCGGTTTGGCACATCATGCACCACTCTGCAGTAGCTCCACTGTTTTGCTCCATTTTGCACTATTTTAGTTGTGTTTCGCTTCTAACAGATATACCTACAAAATAAACATAAAAATAACCTTTCCTTAAAGTGTAGTTTTATTTAAAAACATGTGAGAAATGTAAAGTAGATTAAGCATAGAAAGACATATCAAATTGTGCCAAGTCAGAATTTTCTTTCTTGCTCATTTTTACTCTAAATTGCACAATTTTTGCTTCATTTTCTCCAAAATTCTATCTCTTGTACCTGAAACAAAAAAATATGCAAAATACATTTTTTTAAAGTATAATATCATCAAACATCATTAAAATTGAGCATAAAATATATATGAAAAAGTAGATAATTTTTAGGCGTGTTAGTGATTGATGTCAACGAGTAGGAATTATTTCCAGGAGGAATGAGATGCCCTCAATTATGTGTTAGAAGTTGAGATATTTGATGTTTGGTGATTAGATTTCATGGAACCATTGACCAACATAAATATAGTTATGTAAAATTTATAAAGTTGATTCTGCTTTACAACGGTGTCAAAAACTAGATTTGATATTTTATGAATAATAATGTTAAACACTTAATGTTGGTATTCTACGCAAGTATACATATCGGTATCAAGTAATATAAAAATTTCCTTTTAAGTCTCAAATATTGATCCCACGAGGAATGTTTAAATTTGAAATGATAAATTAAGTGGGATATTCACAGAAGTAAAACGAAATTACTGTCACTAATTTTGAATGTTTAAGATACTATCAAAGCTAAATTATTTACTACTATGAGAATTTAAATGCAGAGTTTAAAATTAATAACTACTAAACTATGTTTATGTGATGAAGTTTTCTAATATGAAAAAGCATCTTTCCCACCACAATGAGTTTTTGGTGAAATGAGATGAGATAAATCGTTTAAATATGTGTTGTGCCAAATAAGAGCAATTTTAATTCTCTATATGAGATTTTGGTAAAATGAGATGAGATAAATGGTTTTAATATTTATTGTGCCAAATAGGAGCAGTTTTAATTCTCTACCCTCGAGATGAAATAAATGGTTTAAATATGTATTATGCCAAATAGAAGCAATTTTAATTCTCTACCCTGATTTAGTGTTATAGAAAATCATTGGCTAATCTTAGGTTTAGTCCCTAAATCCGTGGCTAGGCTAGGAGAATACTGACTCCCACTCCAGAGCTCCCACTTCGCTTTCCCTGAAGGCTAAGTCTCGCTTTAGTTTTTAAACACTAAGATCAAGTTAGGGATTTTTAGTATGACACCCTAGAAATCTCTAATTCTATACCCAAGAAAGTATATTTTTTTATTTATTTACACTTAATTCCATGAACAAAATATTCCTTCATGAAATTAAATGTGATTCTCACTCTGTTGTAGAACTCATACTCCATTTCCTGGATCATATGTTTCATAAAATATTTTAACAATTCAATTGACCAGATCAAAAAGTAAATTAAGAGCGGAGTTGAAAAACCATCACAATTTATTTTAAATTTTAACATTGACAGATCCAAATTATCTCTTCATTTCATCATATCTCAGAGTAGAGAAAAAGATAAAGAAAACTACTCAGACTTCATGAGAAAGATATAACAAAACACAAATTTCATATATAAAAGTAAGTTCATACAACAACACTTATCTGAAACTCTTTCTCAAAGTAAATCCCTTGTAACCTCTCTTAAGAAATGTACGAAAAAGAAATCTCTCACTTCTCTTCCTCTTCAACACTTCTTAAAGAGTAATTCACACTTAAACTCACCTCACAAACTCAAAACTATATAGAAAATTACTCACTAATGGCGTGGAATGATGTAAAGTGGCAAGATGTAAGGATGGCGAATATAAGCAAATGAAGATGAAGGATGGGCCTCTTTTCTGATCTATTTTGGGTCTAAATAGAGCATAGGGTTGGTTCTCCAATAGATGCATCCAAAAACTCTTCAAGAAGCGTCTAAATTCATCGAATCTTCTAGAAACAGGGCCTGCACCGACACTAGTGTTGTCGGCGCTAGTGGTTTGTAATTAAAATCTGTCTTCTCTGTTAAACGACTACGTCAGTGCCCAGTCTGGCGCTGTCGGCGCAGAACAATTTTTCAATTTCATTTTGACTCTAAGTTTCTTACTTTTTGCTTCCTTTTTGCTCCATGTCCTAAAAATCAACAACCTGCAATAAAATATAAAAAATACCTTCCATTAAAGTGTAATATAAAAAAAAAATGAGTATAAAATATGGGTTAAAAAATGCATATATTTTTAGTGTATCAACCATTTATACCATCTTTCAGAAATTGATATATATTGTTAGTAACAGACTATCTATCTAAATGGATAGAAGCTATTGCTTTACCTCAATGTGATGCTCAAAGTGTTGCAAAGTTTTTAAGAATGAACATATTTTGTAGATTTAGGATGTCGAGAATAATCATAACTGACGGAAGAAGTCATTTCAGAAATACAATAATGGAAAAATTATTAAAGAAATATCATATAAACCATAGAATTGCTACTTCTTATCGTCCTCAGACAAGTGGTTTGGCTGAATTAAGGAAATATCATAGAAAAAAATCATATTTTCATATTTCTTAACATTAAAAATTTCTAAACTGTAAAGTTGGTCTCATTTACTAACACTTTTTCTAAATTAGACTACTATATTTCTACATCAAAATTTTTGTAACTACTAAAGAAACTCATATATATCATCTACTTATGTTGGTTTTAAAGATTAAAAGGCCGCTTGAGGACAAGTAACGTCTTAAATTTGGAGGATTTTGATACCTAAAATATATAGTATTTTTATACACATTTTATACCTATTTTTTAATATTGCACTTTAATAAAAGGTATTTGTGTATTTTTCTTTTAGGTACAGTTAAATGGATGAAAAATGCTAAAAGGAGTGAAAAAGGGTCAAATTTGAAGCATAAATGAAGAAATGTGAAAAAATGAACAGGGGCGCCTAAGCGCCAGGTGCCCCGCGCTTAAGCGCCAGAAGTAGTTATGAGATGAATTATTTAATTTGAAAGGATTTTTTAAGAGGTGTCTAAAGCAACCCTTGGTAAAAAAGTGGGAAATAGCCCATGAACACAAAAATTTATTCATTTGGCTTTTGAGGAGGCAACTTCTAGAAGATTCATCGAATGGAGACACCTTTTTGAAGAGACACCAAGGCACCCCTTAGATTTTGATAAGAAAGGACTTAGATTTTTCAAGAGAGGTGGTCAGACACCCATCAACTTTACAGTCATCATCCATATATGTCACAACCGCCGTCGCCGTCTACTTTTCTTTTTATTTTGAGTTTTAGTTTGTATTGTGAGTGAAGGAAGTGAATTCATAGAAAGTTCAAGACATTTAGTAGAGAGGATTTAAGATAAGTGTTTATCTTTGTGACTACACTTGGTTTTAATTTAGATTTCTTGTTTGTTTTCATGATTTTTACTTTTAAACTCATGTGTGGTTGTGTTTTCTCTACGGATTCTGAGTGGTTTTCTTTATCTTTTTCCTTAAAATGATAAGTGATTAAGTGTTGAAAGGAAGTTGTGTGAAGTATTAGGCTTCAATGTTGGAAGAATTTGAGATGATTTAAAACCTTGCACTTAATTTACTTCTTGATTTGGCCAATTAAGATGTTTNATGTCACAACCGCCGTCGCCGTCTACTTTTCTTTTTATTTTGAGTTTTAGTTTGTATTGTGAGTGAAGGAAGAGAATTCATAGGAAGTTCAAGACATTTGGTAGAGAAGATTTGAGATAAATGTTTATCTTTGTGACTACACTTGGTTTTAATTTAGATTTCTTGTTTGTTTGCATGATTTTTACTTTTAAACTCATGTGTGGTTGTGATTTCTTCATGGATTCTGAGTAGTTTTCTTTATCTTTTTCCTTAAAATGATAAGTGATTAAGTGTTGAAAGGAAGTTGCGTGAAGTATTAGGCTTCAATATTGGAAGAATTTGAGATGATTTAAAATCTTGCACTTCATTTACTTCTTGATTTGGCCAATTAATATTTTTATACTTGTTGTGATAACATGTAAGATCCGAGATGGTATTGTCTCAGTCAACAAATGGTTAGAAGCGCACATTAATTTCATGAATGAGAATATAGTTTATGGGGTTGAGTGCAAATAAATAGGGAAATAAACTTTTTAAGGGTGTAGAATTAGAGGACTTTAGAGTGACAGGCTAAAGTTCCCAATTTGATTTATAGTTTTAGATTTTGATATGAGATATTAGCCCTTGGGTGGAGGGAGAAGACGGAACTCTAGAGTGAGAACTAGTATCTTCCTTGCCTAGCGGTCTTCAAGACTATTCAAATTATAGATTAGCCAATGCTCTTCATATCATCTCTAGTAAGGGTAATGATTTTTATTGCTCCTATTTGGCACAATACATTTAAAATACTTCCACAACAAAATTTTTCTTTGTATTACTGATTCATGATAAGGAAAAAGATATTTTGTTTATATAATATTCATCTTACAAGTCCTTAGTTAAGTTAATTAGTTGCTTACTTTATTTTCATAAACTAAAAGATTATAAAAAGAATCGAATTTGTATTCCTATTTTTGCATCTTAAGTTTAAGTAGGAATATTTGCTAAGTAGATTTTTGTCATCTAAAATTTCTAAATTTTTAAATTCCTAAAAAGCATATGGTAATTTTCCCTGTAGGTTTGATATTCGAGGCTTAATAAAAAAGTCTTGTTTTACTTGATAACGATATGTATACTTGAGTAGTATCCCATATTTAAAATTATAATTGTATTCTTATTTGTTTCATAGTGGAAAACTTACCAAGATTTTGCTTTGGATCAAGTTTTTGACTTTGTTACAAAGTAAGAATAACTATTAAGAAAATTAAGCATATAATCACATACATCACATTTTACATCTATATAAAAAGTTGGGATCAGACCCCCAATAGGTGTGTTGGTGGACTAGTTCGGCCAGAACATTGTGCGTTGTGAAGTTGGTCCTGCACTGGGTCCTAAAATTTACTTTCCTCTTCTTGCCCTTTTGAGTTTTGGTTTACTACTTTGAAAATTAAATCAAATTGTGTCTTGTTGTGCTTGCTCTTTAACTTTCTTTTATTAATTAAGTCCTTCAACTTTCAAATTATTTTTACTAAATTTTAAAATCTTCACAAATTAAAATTTTATAAAAACTTACCCAATCTACAGATCGGCCTTTGTTAATTTTTAGTGTTCACTCTAGAATTACAAGGTATTGGCCAAATAACTAACCCCATAACTTTCTTTTTTAAGCTGCTGCAATGGTGTTCCCAACGCTCACTTTCTCCTGCAACTGTCAACTAGTAGTGATGCTCATAATGTCGCTCCCACCATCAAGTTTGGAACTTGATTCGATGAACTTGAAGTCATTCTTGGAAAGGCCCTGTTCGTCATAATAAAAGTTGCTGCTCCAGAAGTACAAGAGCCGCCTGCGGAATTCAACCTGAATTGTCCTCAAGATTTCCCTTCCTTTAAGAAGGTGAAAACCTCTGCTTCCAAGACACCTGTTAAGTTTGTTGTTCCCTTTTAAGCCAAAGGAAAGGATGTTATGATTGTTTAAGATACAACTGAAGGATTTATCATCTTTCCATCGGTGTTTGAAATTGGATCAAGTTCAAAGTCTGCACCGTTAACCCGGTTTCAAAGGAGAAACCACAGTCAAAAAATTTTTGAAGGATGCTAAAGCCCAATTCTTGAAAAGATACCCATTGATAAGATTCCTCACCAGGAGGAACTTGGATTACTTGAGGCCTCTCTACTCCTGCGAGGGAGTAGGTTCCACCCGCTGATGGACACTACTAGATATGAAAGTGTTCAAAAAATTGCTGCTGCCTTATTGTTGTTTCATAATCATGATGAGGAGAAGGAGAAGCCAACTCCTATCACCAAAGTTTGTACAGTGTTCCAGAGGTTCGATGTTAAAGAAGGATGTTCAGTTGTTGAACTGCTTAAGCAAGTGGGATTGCAGTGTCACTTTGGATGAAGAAAGTGATTTTATGGGATGTCAGATATTCCCGAGAGTCTCAAAAATCAACTGAAGTTTTGCCAGCTTGCATTCCCGTAAGGTTCCGTTTAGGGAGTCGAGTTGATACTATTGTCACTATCATTTATTTTGTTACTGATGCTACTCCAAGGTCTGCAGGACGTCAACCAGTCAAGTTACGTGTGGGTTCGAGGATACCGTCAGTTGTTGCTCGTAAGAGTCCCTCTAAGAAGGAGAAAATAAATAAGTCACCTGGTACTATATTTGGTCTGCATAGTAGGGAGCATGCCTCACTCCAACATGCCGATGCCTCTGTTGAGACACCCCGTCTTAAGACATCACCGTTGAAGAAGATGGTATGGGTACCCAAGGTCACCGTCTCAATACGGTTCAATGAGCCCGCAGGGCAAGAATGTGGAATGAAGTGATACAAGATTTTGTACATGCAAATATGTAAGAAGTTAACACCACTCAACGGTGCCAAAAACTTGATGCAAATAGATTTATAATAAATATGCAATAAAATCCCAACAAAAATAATTTTTTATAAAAATAATTTATCTGTTAAAACTCTTTTTAAACTGTCAATTCTCTTTTAATATCAATACAAGTATACGTATCGCTCAAGTAATAAAGGACTTTAATAGAGTCCTAGATATCGATCTCACATGGAAGTTGGAAAATCCTAAAATAAATTATGAAAATTATTTTATATCAAAAACAAAAAAAAAGTAAAGTACGAAGTTTGAAAATTGACTACTCAGGTGAATGCTAACTAAAATGCAGATGTAAGACTATATAAATTAAACTAAACTAAATACTAAACTTTCAAAAGTAAAATTATGAAAATTAAACAATGTTTTTGTTATGAGGAAAAGTTCAAATTTAAGAATGCATTCTTCCCCTTTATAATGAGTATATGTTTCATGAAGAAATTGAAATCATTTGAAAAAAAAAATATAAAAAAAAAACAATTTTGTGCCAAATAGGAGCAATTCTATTCTTTATCATCTTCTGAGTGCTATAAAGAACATTGACTAATCCAGAGTTTTGTCCCTAATTCTATGGTTAGGCTGGGAGGATAGTGGCTGCCACTCCAAAGCTCTCAGTACTCCTTCCCTTGAGGGTTAACAATCTCGCATTAGTTTCCAATCAACTGAACCAAATTGGTGGTTTTAATCTATCACCTTAAAATCTCCAATTTTGCATCCAACAAAGTATATTTCCCTATTTATTTGCACCTAATCCCATGGATGACATACTCTCCCATGAAATCAAATTTGATTATCCCCATGTTGTAGAAATCATATATCATTTAAGAACATATGTCTCTCAACAAGTTTTAACATTTCAATTGGCCAAATCAAAAAGTAAATGAAGATTGGAGTTCAAATTATTATCATTTAAAACAGTGAAAATAAATCTATTCTTCACAAAACTATATCTTTAAAGTAAGGAGAAGGATAAAGAAGACTACTCAGAATTCATGAGAAGGATACGAAAAAACACAAATTTCATATATAAAAGCAAGTTTACAAAACATAAGGAATAAAAATACAACTTATCTCACAATCCTTCCCAAGCAATTCCCTAGAAGTTCTCTCGAAGCCTTTCTCTCTTCAATCGCTCCCAATTATCTCTTAGAAGTGTAATGAAGAAAAAATTTCTCACCTTCCCTCTCCTCTTATAAGACTAGAAGAAAATCTCCTCTTCTCTCTCTCTCTCTAACTCACACCAATTTCTCTCTCTCCCTCACGTCACACACAAAAGCCCCTCTCAAACTCTATGAAGTCTTCTTCTTTTATTTTGGGCTACCTCCTTTGAAAAAGAATCCAAAATTCTCTCCAAAATTCCTTCTAAAAGTCAATTCTTTTTAATTCAGAAGATATGTTATTTGATCCAAGAGTCATATCCCTTCATAAAAGAACCTTCAAAAGTGTCTAGATGCATTGACTTACTTCAAGTGGTGTGCAGAATAAGTGTCTCTTTGAAAATTCGAGCAACATTTGTCTCAAACCGCCTTAATTTAAAAATTTGCATCATGCGTCAGCTCTCTAGATTTTGGCGCATCATGCGCCAATCTGGTGCATGATGCGCTAGAATCCTAAAATTGTTTGTTTTGGCTCCAAATTTGTCCTTTTTTGTCATTCTTACTCTAAATGCCTAAAAGTGAGATACTTGCAACAAAAACTCAAAAATAACATGCTTTAAAGTGCAATATCACCAAAAATAAGCATAAAATAAGTACTAAAATTGTATATTATTTTTGTGTATCATGAAGCAAAGGTCCGCAGTATCAGTCATCATTGCAGCTATTGCTACCAAGTTTGATGAACAAGCGGAGGATGTTTAGGAAAGTCCTCCATATCTCAAAATGGTTAAAGAAGCAATAATTGAAGAGAAAGTTAAAAAGCTAGGGCTGAGATTTCTGAATTAGCCAAAGAGCACGGAGTAGCCATTGATGATGATGAAGATTTTGATTTTAACGATTATCTCGATGAAGATTTTATGGATATTCATGTCATCGAGACTAGAACAGCCACATCTGCGCGTGATGCCCAACCTGTCGTTGAAGGAAATGTTGTAGATGATTTGCATAGAGATGTTTTATTAAGAAATGAAAAAATTAGTCAAATGGAAAAGATAATAGAAGATGGCCGTCATGGCTACAGTTCACAGACAGTCCCAATCACAGCAGTTGGCTTCTCTAGGATTTGACCAGCCAGAGATAGTTCATATTATCAATGAAAGGAGAGAAGTTGCCTCCGCCAACTGAGATGATCAGCAAAAAAAGGACTTCCCACCATGTGTAATACCAGAGAAAGATATTAAACAGCTGGTCGAACAACAAGTTTGGGAGGCCTCAGCCCAATCTATAGGTGGTGCGTTGATTTTAAAGGGTAAAAATTACCTGGAGGAATTCGATGTCGTGCCCTACCATAAGGGTTTTATGTCACCAAACTTTAAGACATTTGATGGGACCAGAAATCTTAGATAACATGTAGCACATTTCCGAGCCAGTTGTGGCAACACCAGAGGTAATGAAGCCTTACTCTTCCGTCAATTCATCAGCAGCCTATCAGGAATAACATTGGATTGATACACCAAACTACCCAACGGATCAATCAAGACGTTTGTTGAATTAGAACAGTTGTTTGTAAAGAGGTTTGTTGGAGTATAGTATCATGTTTCTATCAGAGAGCTCATAGTAGAAGGACAGAAGCCTAACGAGACTTTAGTAGGCTATATCTTGAGGTAGAGAAACCTAAGCATGAAATGTGAGCCTCAGCTACAGGAACAACATGCGATTGAGATTCTATTCAAAAGCATCCATGGGTCGGTAGCTTTCATGCTTAAGGGACTCATCATCAAGTCCTTTGAGAAGTTGTTAAGCTAAGCCAACAGTATACAAGAGGAAGTTAAACATATGGATTCCCAAGAGATTGGCTCGACAGGAACTTTAAAGAAGGAAATATAACAATCCCAAAAGAATATTTAAAAGAAACTAAAAATGGTTCTGTAAATATGATCTCGATTGAGTCAATCACTCTAATAGATCCGTATTCATAGGAAGATGGATGAAGCACAACTTGGATCAAGTCATTCAACAAGATACTAGATTAGATTCAGACTACTTTAGTACATGCAATCATTCAGAGTCTACAACCTGTCCAGCCCGAGTTAGAGATTTTGCCAAAGAAATCACTGTAACTAGAGAAAGAGAAGAATGACGTCACGAAGACCAATAGTGTGGGGGATAGGATAGGGTCTGCCTCTATTAGATTGGTTATCTCAGATTTAGGGAAGAAAATCCTCGAACCCTTGACCATGTATGATTATTTTTTCCCCACCGGGGTACTATGAATATAATGATTATGATTTTGGCTACGTTCTAATTGTTTCTAGTGATAACTTAACTGATTTTGGTCAATCTAACTCTGATCTTGATTCCCAAACCAATCCTCAAATTGTACTTATATATGATGAACCTGTTAACAAGAATGAAGAAGATATCAACAACATTAGTTACGATAGCATCTGGAGTAAGGAGCCAGTCCTCGAGTACCATGGTACACCGATTGCCATCAATTTGGATCTCTTTGATGAAGAAGAGACATCAGAAATCTTTCTTACACATATCAAGAAGAAGAGATCACATAAATAAGTCTAAGAAGTGGGAAGGTATTACTTCCAAGAACAACTCCAGTTGATAAAGGAAAACAACTAGTCACTCAAGAAGAATAACCTCCACTTCTGCTAGTGGAAGAGACACCTAACCAGGTAAAGATTGGCGGATTATATAAAGTGGATTATAACATGTTAGCTCATCTTAGGAGGTTTCTAACCAAAATAAGCATCTATAATGATTTAATCATGTCAAAGGAGATGAGAGAGTCTCTGGTTACAGCTTTGCTTGACCCAGAGATTTGTTTAGCTCAGCTGGCCAACACATTATCGGATGTAGTTTATTCATTAAAAGAACAATTTGGGATAACTTTCACAGATGAAGACTTGTTGCTCGGCACCACCGATCATAACTGACCACTCTACATCTCTGTTAACATTGACAGATTTGTGTTGCCCAGAGTTCTGGTAGATCTGGGAGCGTCACTTAACTTAATGAGTCTACAGACATTAACATATTTTGATATTGAAACTCAAGAGCTTACAGTTGATAAATTGATGTTAAGGGGATTTAACCAGAATGGAGAAAGAGCCCTTAAATTGATTACACTATTAATGAAAGTTGGAGAACAAGTAATAACCGCAAAATTCCATATCATCGACGCAGAGACCTCTTTCAATGCTTTACTTGGACAACTATGGATTCACGAGCATAATATGGTCCCGTCATCTTTACACCAGTGCATAAAGTATTTTAAAGAAGGGCAAGAACATTGCATTGAAGGAGATTTACAACCATTTTCAATTTATGAAGTGGGCATTCATGAAGATGTCGCCTATTATGCACCTCCAAAGAAAAATGTCTGTTCCCGTGAAATTATGGCAAACGAAGTGGAAGATTCAGAAGAATCACAAAGAAGAGGCCATTCAACTCTGCTTCAACGATCTACTACCATTTCTTCACAACGAGCTGATAAAGGTTTTTTAGCACATACACCCGAGATCAAGGCCGACGTCGTGGACGAGGATGAACCAACATGATTTTTGAATGGATTAGGCCGACCATGAACATCGACATGGAAGAAATATCTGATGAAAAAAGCTCTGAGGAAGAAATGATGATGATAAATAGAAGAAACCTCAGTACGAGATTTCCTGGAAGATATGAAGAAAAGTGAATATGATTCGATATACATCGGATCAACCACTATGTGAATGCCATGACCCTTATACCAATCCACTCTCAAAAGGTTAAGAGTTTAGAGGTCAAGGAAGTCCGTAGTGTTGGTTCAAAGCTGATAAAGTTTTACCGTACTTCCCCTTCTACTAATTCTAAAAATCATGTAAATTTGGAAGAGGATTCTAATGAATTAATGGAATTACCTTTTAGTTACTTTTTTCCTTGTGTACAAAAGTTAATTCAACTGGGATATGTGCCAAAGCAATTTCCAGAGGATAAGCTATAAATTTTTGAGAAATTGTGGAATGTTAAATGTCAAACTCCTAACTCAAAAGAAGGTCTCATATTTGGTACTGTAGGACTAGTCGATGACTTGAAATTTTGCATGGTTGTTACTAGCAGATTGGAAAAGGATTGCCTCAATATAGAGGATGACTCTGAGAATCAGTTAATAGATGATGCCTCGTCGGAATATGAAGAATAAAGTAAATCAATAGTGGATGAATTGAAAGAAATCAACCTCAGGAATGAGGAGCAGCCACGACCCACCTTTATAAGTTCTCTACTCAATGAAGAAGAATCCACATAATTGATAAAGTTATTGTTAGAACTTAAAGATTGCTTTGCATGGAGCTATGATGAAATGTCAGGGCTGTCAGCAGAAGTTGCAGTTCAAAAACTAAGAGTGGACAAAGATATGACCTCTGTAAAGCAAACATCAAGAAGGATGCGCCTCGAGATAGAGCAACAAGTTATTGTTGAGGTAAAGAATTTAATAGACACAAACTTTATAAGAGAAGATCAACACCCTACATGGTTAGCCAACATTGTGCCAGTTAAGAAGAAAATTGGACAAATCCATGTTTGTGTCGACTTCAGGGATTTAAACAAAGCGTGTCCAAAAGATGAGTTTTCATTATCGATACCAGAATTAATGGTGAAAATTACATCAAAACATGAGATTTTCTCCTTCATTGATGGGTTGTCAGGATATAACCAAATCAAGATGACTCCAAAGGATGAGACACTTACAACATTCAGAACACCGGTTGGGATTTTATGCTACACAGTAATGACATTCGGATTAAAGAGCGTCGGAGCAACATATCAACGAGTGATGATGAAGATCTTTGACGACCTCATTCACAACCAGGAAGAATGCTACATGAATGATTTGGTCATCAAAAGTAAATTGAAAATAGACCATTTGTACGATTTGAGGGTTCTCAAGATGAATCTCTTAAAGTGTGCATTCAGCGTCACCTACGGGAAATTTCTAGGATTCGTTGTCTGTCATCGAGGAATCGAGATCAAACCAGATAATATTAAAGCTATCTTAGAAATGCCTCCTCCCAAAATCTTGAAACAACTACATTCCTTCCAAGGAAAGTTGGTATATCTGAGACGCTTTATTTCTAATCTCTCAGGTAGGTGTCAGCCCTTCTCAGCATTAATTAAAAATGACATCAAATTCATTTAAGTAGAGAAATGCCAACGGGCCTTTGAGGACATTAAGTAATATTTAATGATATCTTCTATTTTGGCAGCCCCTATCCCAAAAAAACCGTTGATACTTTATACTGTGGCCTTAGACGACTCTCTCGGAGTCTTGTTAGCTTAGGTCAATGATGAGGGTAAGGAAAACACACTCTACTAATTGAGTCACCGTCTAATACTGACGGAGGTAAAGTATCTACCTATTAAGAAGCATTGTCTAGCTTTAATTTTCTTCACCCAAAAGCTTAGGAATTACATGCTTTCTCATAAAATTATTCTTATTTCAAAAGTTATTCCATTGCAATACTTGATGACCCAACCAACACTTTCTGGATGTCTAGCAAGATGGTCAATGATTTTATTACAATTTGATATAACTTTTGTTCCCCACCGTACTATCAAGGGACAAATTTTAGCAGATTTTCTCGTGACGCACCCACTTCCAACTGGATCCCCTCTCAATGATGAGCTGCTCGATGAACATATATTACAAATAGAACAGTTCAATGCCATATAGTGGAAAATGTAGTTTTATAGGGCTTCATCAGCTAGAAAAGATGAAGGGTCAGAGATAGTTATACCAGGAAAAGTAGGAATTTGTCTGATTTTCATCACATTAAATAAGGGTATGTTGAGATTCTCCTATCACATGACAGAGCCAAGTACACGCAATGAAGCCAAACATGAAGCACTGATCACCGAGTTGGAATTGACAATCTCAATGGATATAACATACATCGTCATCTATGACAACTCACAACTCGTCATCCAACAAGTTGTCGAACAATATAAGATTTTGAAACCAAGTCTAACAGAATACCATCAGTACAAAATGAAACTACTAGAATAGATCCCTAATGTGACCCGATACCAGATTCCTCGGGGAGATAACGCCCATGCCGATGCTCTAGCAAAACTTGTTAAGAAACTGGCGTGTCCACCGGAGAATTCTATTAAAATTACAGTTCAAGGACATCAAGTTTTGTCTCAGATCAACCTTAATAATTTACACAAGCTTAAGAAAGAAGAATAAATGATGATTGCAGTTGCTGACATCAACAAAGATTGACATAAGACATTAATAGAATGTTTGCAAACTGGAAAGCTGTCAGAAGATAAGTCTGAAGCATATCACATCACATGAAGAGCTATGCCGTATGATTTAGTGGGTGATGTACTCTACAGAAGATCATTCAATCAGATGTTGCTGAGATGTTTAAGCAGAGCCGAATCATAGAATATCATTAAAGAAGTACATGCCGGATTGTGTGGAGCTCACCAGTCAGGGCCAAAGATGAAAATAAAGATTAAAAGACTCAAATATTATTTTCCAGCAGTGATATTTGATTGCATGAATATAGCTAGAAGATGTCACCTTTGTCAAGTGCATGGTGTGGTCTTACACCAACCTCCGAATGTGCTACACCCAACCGTTGCCTCATGGCCATTCGAGTGTTGAAGNTCCCATGGGTAAATTTTTGAAAAAAGCTTTTAAAGAGATAATAAGGAGGTTAAATCAATGTACTTGCCATACTACATGTCTAAACTCTATGGTGTCATTTTTACTGAGCATCATAAGCCTTAACCATGGTCCAAACCTTGGTTAACCACCTTAACCCAAGCTAAAGCCCAAAACCGTGAGCCCCCACATGGTTAAAACCCAAATTCATGCCAAGAG
>JXCR01084141.1:37921-48051 GCA_002079205.1 Phalaenopsis hybrid cultivar | reverse complement strand
AACAAGAACAAAACAAAGTGTTTATTAGGCAAAATTTTAGTTTATGTTGGTGAGAAGATCATCTATTTATGTATATATTTTATTTAATTTAGTAAGATATCAAATTTAAAAGTAGGAAGAAGAAAATCGAAGTATGTAATTTCAAAAGTTTTAATTTTATTGAGGGTTTTTTTATTACAAAATTTTTGGACCCGGTCACAGACGTTCGACTAAATAAATAACCCAGAACAATTAAAATTTCAAAATTTCAATTCAAGCACTATCAAGTTGCATAGTATGTCTTCAAGTATCGTCCGTTGATTGACAACATGGGTCTTTCGCCTCAAAAAACCACTAGTTGGTAGGCTCCTTCTGCGTAAACCTTTTCCACGACAAATGATCCTTCCCATATTGGCTCAAAATTTCCACCTATCTTGCGACGTGCAAGAATAGGTCTTTTGGGAACAAGTACAAGATCACCAATTTTGAATGCCCTTAGGCGGACCAATTTGTCATGAGCTTGTACCATCCTCGCCTGGTAAAGCTCCAGATGTTGTTGTGCTTCTATTCATTTTTCTTTGAGACTTTCCAATTCCTTGAGTTTGAGTTTTGCACTTTCTTCTATTGTAAGTTGATTGGCTACAACGACTCTGAGAGAAGACGTCTAAACTTCTAGCGGGAGTACGACCTCAAACCCATATACGAGCATGTAGGGTGTACACTGAGTGGGAGTCCTGAACATTGTCTGGAAGGCCCACAAGGCTTCTAACAGTTTGTTATGCCAATCTCTTTCATTTTTGTCCAGTGTCTTCTTCAAAATCTGTACCAGTGTCTTGTTAAATGCCTCAACCAGGCCATTTGCCCTTGGATAGTAGATCGTAGAGTATTTCCAGTCTATCCCGTCGCTTGACGAAATTGCTGATCTTTGTGCTCTTGAAGGTTTCTCACTATCGGAAATTATTCTACGCGGAGCTCCAAAATGGTAGACGACTTGGCTTTTAAAATATTGAAGGAGGTGTTGTGTTGTAACCTATCGTAACGACATTGCCTCTGCCCATTTAGAAAAATAATCTATAGCAGCGAGTATAAATCTATGTCCTTTAGAGTATGGAGGGTTTATCAAACCTTTTATATCCGTGCCCCAACACTCACATGGCCACAAAGCAACGGTTGGGTGTAGCACATTCGGGGGTTGGTGCAAGACCACCCCCATGCACTTGGCACTAGAGACATCTTCTGGTTGTATCCATGTAGTTGGGCATCATTGCCAACCAATAATATCCGAGTCTTTTGATCTTCATCTTCATTTTTGGCCCTGACTAGTGAGCGCCACACAATCCGACATGTACTTCTTTGATGATATTTTGTGCTTTAGCTTTTCTTTGGCAACACAGCCACATCTGGTCGAATTATCTTCTATAGAGAACATTATCCAGTAAATCGTATGACATAGCCCTTCTTGTGATGTGATGCGCTACAGAATTTTCTTCTGACAGCTTTCCTGTTTGCAAATATTCCGTAAATAGCTTACACCAATCTTCATTGATATGAGCAACCACAACCGTCGTTTCTTCTTTTTCGAGCTTATGTAGATTTTTGAGGTTGATTCAAGACAAAATGTGTCTTCCTTGTATTGTGATGTCAATGCAATCCTATGGAGGACACACCAATTCTTTTCCAAGTTTTGTTAGAGCGTCAGCATGGGCATTATCTCCTCAAGGAATCCGGTAGAAGGTTACATTGGGGATCTGTTCCAGCAGCCTCATTGTGTACTGGTGATATTTTGCTAACTGATCCCGTACTCAATGGCCTATGCAGAGTATAACAATAGTTCTGATGGTATTTTTCACTTATATTTTCTTATTTTGCAGCAAAACCAACAATTTGATCATGAAGAAAAACAATAATTTAACTTTTTAATTTATATATATTTATATTGGGATACTACGCAAGTATACATATCATTATAAACTAATATAGGATTTTTTTATTAAGACCTGAATATCGAACCCACAAGGAATATTATGCAATATGCACTTTTTAGAAAGTTTTTTTAAGAAAAGATAATTACTTAAACTAAAAACAATTTTTGTAGGAGTTTAAAATTTAAATATTTTTGGTATTTTTGATATTTTAACGAAATAGTAAAAAGATAACTAAAGTTTTTGTAGAAGAAAAGTACTTAATATGAAAATATCTTTCTTCTTATCATGAATCAGTAATAAGTATAGGAATTATGCTGTGAAAGTATGCAAATTGTGTTGTGCCAAATATGAGCAATAATATTCGTTACCCTTACTAGAGATGTTATAAAGAACATTGGCTAATTTAAAGTTTAAATAGTTCTCAAGACCGACTAGGCAGGGAAGATAATAGCTCTCACTCTAGAGTTCCCTCAATTCCCTCCACCTGGGGGCTAACATTCTCGTATCAAAACCTAAAATAATAAACCAATTTGGGGGTTTTAACCTGTCACTTTAAAGTCCTCTAACTCTACACCCATTAATGAATATTTCCCTATTTATTTGCACTCAATCATATGATCTACATTCTCATTCATACAACCTCATGTGATTCTTTCCAATTATTTTGACCGAGATAATACCAACCCTGTTCTTACATGTTCTCACAACAAATTTTAACATCTGGATTGACCAAATCAAGAAGTAAATAAAGTGCATAATTTAAATCATCACAACTTCTTCCAAAGGATTGGACAAATCAAGAAGTAAATGAAGTGCATGGATTTAAATCATCACAACTTCTTCCAACTCAATACTCTCCATATGAAGTGCATGGATTTAAATCATCACAACTTCTTCCAACATTAAAGATCAATACTCTCCGTTATTCCATCCAAAACTTAATTACTTATCATTTTAAGAAGAAAGATAAAGAAAAATACTCAGAATCTATGGAGAAAACAAAACTACACTTTAGTTTCAAAGAAGAAATCATTGTCAAACCAACAACAAGTTTCGATTAAAATGAAAAAGTAGTCTAAAATAAAGATAAAACTTATCTCAAGTCCTCCACCAAACTCTTGAAGTTCCTTTGAATCTCTTCTATTTTACAATCACTCAAAATAAAATAACAAAAAGGATAAAGTAAATAAAAAGTGATTCCTGCAAATCTCTCCGAACTAACTCCACAGAGAAGAACTTTCAAAACTTGCCAATATTTTTAGTACTTTTTTCTAAGTCCTCTCTTCTTTCTTTCATAGTTTTCCAAGAGGTGCCTTGGGATCTCTTCAAAATGTGTCTTAATTTGATTTATATGCCTAAGAGATGCATCCTTTCATAATAACTTTCATCCATGGTGGTTACAACCACCTATTAAGCCAATGGGTGCCTCAAAAACCTCTTCAAAATTCATGAAAACCAATTTTCCTCGTCTAATAACTGCCACTGGAGCCTAAGCGCGGGGTCTCGGTGCTTAGGCGCGACTTTCTCTATTTAACCAGCGCTTAGGCGCCGAAACTCTTTTGCACGATTTTTCACCTTTTTGCTCCAAATTTGATCCTTTTTCACTCCTTTAAGCATTTTTTTTCATTTTTTCTTGTATATGCAAGAAAAACACAACAATACCTTCTATTAAAGTGCAATATTTCAAAAATAGGTATAAAAATGTGTCTAAAAACACTATATATTTTAGGTGTATCAAAATCCCCCAAACTTAAAATGTTACTTGTCCTCAAGTGACACTTCTATCTTTGAAAACCAAATATGCATGATATGTAATATGAGTTTCTTTAGGAGTTACTAAAATTTAGATTTAGAAATATAGTAGTCCAATTTAGAAGAAATAATTAGTAAATAAGACCAACTTAAAGTTTGAAAATTTTTAATGTTAAGAACTATGAAAATATGAGTTCCTATCTAATTCAGAAATATTGTAAGGTCTCTAAATTTAGATTTTAGTTCTTTTATTTTCTCTACCTAAAAAATTTTATTAAAAATAATTTTATTTATTATATTATATTTATAGGCTTAAGATTTTTATCAAGTCTTATACTTTAAAAAGATCAAATGTAAAACCAATTTTTTATTAGACACTAATCCTCAAGCTTCTCCTCCCTTACATTTCTTTTATTTTTTTTCTTTTTCTTTTATTTTCTTTTCTTTTCTTTTTTTTTTCTTTTTCAGGCAAGGATTACTATATCTGGATAGGCCTTTAATGATTTTGAATTCCACTTCTCCTTTCCTAAAGTAAAGTCTTGATATAAAACTTTTACTTATAAATATAATAATAGTTTTGAAAATCATTTTAATAAAAGAAATTTAAGTATTAAAAATAAAAGTCTAAATTATCTAAATTTTTCAAAAATACAATTTTTCTTACTAAAGATAGTCACTTATATTAATCATTTTCTATACTAAAAATTTTTAACTTAAAGTTTTTCTTCATTACTTAAAATTTTAACTAAATTTTCTTACTCATTTCTAAAATCAAATTTTACTTCCCTAATATAACTTCATATACATAATCAATTTTTCTTTTAAAATCAAATTCACTTGTAGTACATTTGAGAACAAATAAAATTCCAGTTTTGAAAATATTTTTCATCCCCCCAAACTATAATTTTTAACAAATTAAACAGTTTAGCATTAAATATATATAAGAAGGAATGGAAATTTAAAAATAACATGCTAATAGGAATTTTAATATCCTAATTATACAAGTATAAAACTAAAGACAGGAGTAAAATTAATTTTTGATCAAATTTTCTATATTTTCATTTTAGTTTAACATGTAGAGATTCAATAGACTTCTAAACAGTGGGTATAAAATCAAACAACATACTAACATGATAAAAGAAAATTACAAGGCACCAGTTTCTAAATTTCAAGTTTAAGATCTAAGCTAGCAAGATTTTCTACTTTATAACAGATATGAAATTAAGTTTTAAACTAATTAAATCACAGTACTAAACACAAAACAACAGCTACTACCCTAAAATTTAAAAATAAAATATTAAACTACCACAAACATCATAATAATAATAAAACATAAAAGTCCAAAACACAACATAGTCCAAAACAACACACAAATGCAAATGCATCAAGCTCAGACCACATAGTTCACATCATATTACAATCATAAAATGAATCTCTCAGCTCTATTCTTCATCTTCAAAATAACCGCCGTACCATTTTTCTGCAAGCTCATAATCAGGATATCAAGGATTTGGAGGAAATTGCACTCCTGGTTCACCTCTAATCAGGCTCTCCAAAGATGCGTAGAACTTCTCTTCATAATCACTCTTCCTTCTATTATAACTATTAGTATGGTCTGCAAAACACTCTAAATTTTGTACCTTATCAGCGGTAAAATTGATATTTTTCATCATCTTCTGCAATAACTCATCCTGAGTCTTGATATCAACACTAGATGTAGAAGCACGAGAAGTAGATGGTCTAGATGAAAATGCAATAGAGGTAGATGCAGTAGACGTCTCTAATCCATAGCTTCTGGAAAATCCTCCTCTCCAGCCAAAAATTGAATGCTCAGAATAAGTCGGCTTTAGAGGTAACAGAACTTCCTCCCAACTATCATACTTCACTCCAGCCTGCTTGCATAAAGAAAATATCAAGGAAGCAAATCTCATACCTGCGGAGTAGCAGCAGCAACAAAACTGATGATAGTTTGATAGATTAAAGCCCCTATGTTGATGGGCTTTCCCTCCTGAATATAATAATTCAACGATGCTCTGTCTCTGATCACTTCATTAAGATGATTGGTCGGAAGCAGGCAAGCATAAATGAAATAGTGCTAGGCCTTAGAAGGTGCACATAAATTTGAAGTTGAGAAATTTACTCTTCTCTCATTGATAATCTTCTAAAGTCCTCTCCCAATAGTCAAGTATGAAATAAACTCGTCTAACTTCGCTTCCATAGGACTATAATTTGCATAAAAACACGAAGTCTCTGGTGATAAATGGTAAAATAAGTTGATTACCTCTGGAGTAAAAGGTACCAACTTCCATCTAACCATAACTTGATCGTCCTCAGCCTCTGGGAGATTTGCATAAAACTACCTCACATCAGAAATTACTGCAATAACAGAGAAACAACAGAATTGTTCCCACTGTGGGCGGAATATCAGGTCTTCCACTTCTCCACTTGGACTCTAAAAACATCGCTCCTGAATCAAATTTTGTGACTGTAGAGCGTCACTATATCGATCCTGAGCTTTTGAACTAACAAATTTGCTTGAATCAAATGGGCTCTTTCCTCTGCTCCTTTTCATTCTTGGTGCCATTCTACAAATTTGATAAATTCCAAAAATAACTTTAAAAATCTAGTTTAAATCACTAAACTAAACTTCCAAAAGCACTAACTAAACTTCTCAAGCAATTTCCATAGATTTTTCTTCACTTTTCACCATGAATAGTAAATTTTTGAAATCTTCCAAATGTGCTTAAAAAATATGGTGAAAATACAAAATTTTTGCATAGAAGTAAAGTTCTTACCTCAAGGAACTTGGATCTAGCAAATCTCACTCGATTTCACCAAGAAATCTCCAAATTTCACTTTCCCTAGCCCTCAAAATTGGGAACTTGAGTTGGGGAAGACAATAAGAGGCGTTAAAAATGGTATTTTCGGACTCTCGGGTTGGGCGCCTGCCTCTCGGGTTGGCTTAGGCGCCTGCCTCTCGGGTTGGCTCACGCTTAAGCGCGAGATGTGGCACTTAGGCGCCAGTGCACATCTTTCAAACTTTTTAATTATAAGTAAAATGCGCTATTAGCCTAAGAAAACCATCCACTAAATGTTCTCATTTCACTTAAATGACTATTTTTACTTCCTATAACTCCCTTCTCTCTCAAAATTCTCCATAATAATTAATTCAAATTGAGGCTAAAATAACACAAATTTTCATAAAAACAAACTTATATTCATTCACAAACAAGTACAAACACATTTAACACTCATTTACAATTACACACATAAGTGACACAAACACTAAACACAAGACATAAAAACTAACACACTTAAAAACATGACTCTAAAAACACAATTCCTAACACTTAACTTAATGCCACTCTTCATTAGAAGGAACAATTTCTTGTCTCTCAGTAGTCTCTCCAGGAATATAGAGTTGATAAAACGGACAGTGGTGATGAGCTCTAATACTATCATCTTCGATCCACTTTCGCTTAAGGAACATCGCCTTATCTGCTTCCTCTATATAAANCAGCTTTCGCGAGAAGTCACGGCGGATGCCCGCGCCGCACCTAAAAAGTGCTCCCAAACATAGCCTAAATCACTAAACTAAACTTCCAAAAGCACTAACTAAACTTCTCAAGCAATTTACATAGTTTCTTCACTTTTCACCATGAATAGTAAATTTTTGAAATCTTCCAAATGTGCTCAAAATATATAGTGAAAATCTTTCACTTTTCACCATGAATAGTAAATTTTTGAAATCTTCCAAATGTGCTTAAAATATATGGTGAAAATACAAATTTTTTGCATAGAAGTAAAACTCTCACCACAAGGAAGTTGGATCTAGCAAATCTCACTCGATTCCACCAAGAAATCTCCAAATTTCACTTTCCCTAGCCCTCAAAATTGGGAACTTGAGTTGGGGAAGACAATAAGAGGAGTTAAAAATGGTATTTTCGGACTTAAAGTTCACTTTTAATCGTTCGCAAACCAGTTTTCATGGACCGGAGCTTAAATGTGGGTAAGTGGAGCTTAGGCGCCTGCCTCTCGGGTTGGCTCACGCTTAAGCGCGAGATGTGGCACTTAGGCGCTAGTGCACATTTTTTAAAATTTTTAATTGTAAGTAAAATGCACAATTAGCCTAAGAAAACCATCCACTAAATGTTCTCATTTCACTTAAATGACTATTTTTACTTCCTATAACTCCCTTCTCTCTCAAAATTCTCCATAATAATTAATTCAAATTGAGGCTAAAAGTAACACAAATTTTCATAAAAACAAACTTATATTCATTCACAAACAAGTACAAGCACATTTAACACTCTTTTACAATTACACACATAAGTGACACAAACACTAAACACAAGATAATAAAAACTAACACAATTAAAAACATGACTCCAAACACACAATTCCTAACACTTAACTTAATGCCACTCTTCATTAGAAGGAAAATTTTTTTGTCTCTTAGTAGTCTCTCCAGGAATATAGAGTTGATAAAATGGACGGTGGTGATGAGCTCTAATACTATCATCTTCGATTCACTTTTGCTTAAGGAACATCGCCTTATCTGCTTCCTCTATATAACTGGTATGGTTGAATTGCATCTTAAGTTGCCACCAAATATATTCTAGATGAGCATGCAATTCAAGCACCTTAGTCTCAAATACAGATATAGTATTCTCCATATGGTTGATCTTCTTCAATATCCCTTCAATACTAATGGCTAAGAAACTGTTATACATCTCCTGTGCACTTTAACTAATGAACTTCTTCCTCATGACTTCTTCCTTCTTCTTCAAATCCATCTCCCATAAAGACATTTTCTCTAAATCTCTCTTTTTCTTAGACTTTTAGGGCTAAAAATAATCCGGGAGGAAATTCCTTCACAAACCCCTTCTATTTATAGGCCTAATTCCCCCTCATAACTTCCAGGCATGATTAGAAACTGCCAAGACACGTTTATTCTAACTAAATTGTAGTTACACTTTCTAAAAATTAAAATTTGCACATGTGATTAAACTGCCGCGCTTAAGCACCGGATCAGGCGCTTAAGCACCAGTGCACTTTTTTTGCACTAGTCAACTTAATGTCCAAATTCTCATTCTAACATGTTTAGGTCACTAAATAAAGTCTAAAAATCATTACTAGTTCATAATAAACTAAAAAATACTATCCCAAATTTCTTAATCTGACTCAAAACAACAATCAAAGCAAAAAAACACTGATAACTAGTGTTCATTCTGGTTGACCCAACATCCCAAATTTCTCTAAATCTCTCTCTTTCTTAGACTTTTAAAGCTAAAAATACTCCCACAAAGCGCTTTATTTTACGTCGTTAGCCCGACATAACCAGTGCTCATTTTGGTTGACCCAACATCATTCCATCATTATATTTATGGTGATCCCCTATATAATAATGTTTCAGTCTATGTCCATTCACTTTAAAAATTTTCTCAGAATTAGGAACTTTAATATCCACAGCTCCATAAGGATAAACTCTTATCACAACAAATGGACCCATCCACGTAGACTTAAGTTTGCTTGGAAATAATCTTAACCTTGCATTATATAGTAAAACTTGTTGCTCTGGCTGAAAATTTTTAGTAAGAATCTTTTGATCATGCCACATTTTCATCTTCNTTCTTAGACTTTTAGGGCTAAAAATAATCCGGGGGGAAATTCCTTCACAAACCCCTTCTATTTATAGGCCTAGTTCCCCCTCATAACTTCCAGGCATGATTAGAAACTGCCAAGACACGTTTATTCTAACTAAATTGTAGTTACACTTTCTATAAATTAAAATTTGCACATGTGATTAAACTGCAGCGCTTAAGCACCGGATCAGGCGCTTAAGCACCAGTGCACATTTTTTGCACCAGTCAACTTAATGTCCAACTTCTTATTCTAACATGTCTAGGTCACTAAATAAAGTCTAAAAGTCAGTACTAGCTCATAATAAACTCAAAAATACTATCCCAAATTTCTTAATCAGACTCAAAACAACAATCAAAGCAAAAAAACACTGATAACTAGTGCTCATTCTGGTTGACCCAACATCCCAAATTTCTTTAAATCTCTCTCTTTCTTTGACTTTTAGGGCTAAAAATACTCCCACAAAGCGCTTTGTTTTACGTCGTAAGCTCGACGTAACTAGTGCTCATTCTGGTTGACCCAACATCATTCTATCATTATATTTATGTTGACCCCCTGATATAATAAGGTTTCAGTCTATGTCCATTCACTTTAAAAATTTTCTTATAATTAGGATCTTTAATATCCACAGCTCCATAAGGATAAACTTTTATCACAACAAATGGGCCCATCCACATGGACTTAAGTTTACCTGTCTTTAATATCCACAGCTCTATAAGGATAAACTTTTATCACAACAAATGGGCCCATCCACCTATACTTAAGTTTNGTAGGTAGAGGGAAAAGGGTAAAATTTAGGTCGAAAGCGGGAGAAGCCACAAATATCCCGCG
>JXCR01084141.1:0-30086 GCA_002079205.1 Phalaenopsis hybrid cultivar | reverse complement strand
AAATATTTTTGGTATTTTTGATATTTTAACGAAACAGTAAAAAGATAACCAAAGTTTTTCTAGAAGAAAAGTACTTACTATGAAAAAATCTTTCTTTTTATCATGAATCAGTAATAAGTATAGGAATTATGTTGTGGAAGTATGCAAATTGTGTTGTGCCAAATAGGAGCAATAATATTCTTTACCCTTACTAGAGATGTTATAAAGAACATTGACTAATTTAAAGTTTGAATAGTTCCGAAGACCGGTTAGGCAGGAAAGATACTAGCTCTAACTCTAGAGTTCCCTCGATTCCATCCACCTGCGGGCTAACATTCTCTTATCAAAACCTAAAATAATAAACCAAGCTGGGGGCTTTAACCTGTTACTTTAAAGTCCTTTAACTCTACACCCATCAATGAATATTTCCTTATTTATTTGCATTCAATCATATGAAATACATTCTCCTTCATACAACCTCATGTGATTCTTTCCAAGTGTTGACTAAGAATTATTTGCACTAAATCATATGAAGTACATTCTCATTCATACAACCTCATGTGATTCTTTCCAGTTGTTGACTGAGACAATACCAGTATCATATGAACTACATTCTCATTCATACAACCTCATGTGATTCTTTCCAAATGTTGACTGAGACAATACCAGCCCGGTTCTTACATGTTCTCACAACAAATTTTAACATTTGGAATAAATTACATTCTCATTCATACAACCTCATGTGATTCTTTCCAATTGTTGATTGAGACAATACTGAATTACATTCTCATTCATACAATCTCATGTGATTCTTTCCAATTATTGACTGAGACTTATTTGCACTAAATCATATGAAGTACATTCTCATTCATACAACCTCATGTGATTCTTTCCAGTTGTTGACTGAGACAATACCAGTATCATATGAACTACATTCTCATTCATACAACCTCATGTGATTCTTTCCAAATGTTGACTGAGACAATACCAGCCCGGTTCTTACATGTTCTCACAACAAATTTTAACATTTGGAAGACTGAGACAATACCAGCTATTACATTCTCACTCATACAACCTCATGTGATTCTTTCCAATTGTTGACTGAGACAATATCAGTCTATGAACTACATTCTCATTCATATAACCTCATGTGCTTCTTTCCAATTGTTGACAATGACAATGTCGGCTCATTACATTCTCATTCATACAACCTCATGTGATTCTTTCCAATTGTTGACTGAGACAATACAAGTCTGACTTACATGTTCTCACAATAAATTTTAACATCTGGATTGGCCAAATCAAGAAGTAAATGAAGTACATGGATTTAAATTATTCATACAACCTCATGTGATTCTTTCCAATTGTTGACTGAGACAATACCAGCTCGGTTCTTTCATGTTCTCACAACAAATTTTAACATCTGGATTGGCCAAATCAAGAAGTAAATGAAGTACATTGATTTCCTCACAAAAAATTTTAACATCTGGATTGGCCAAATCAAGAAGTAAATGAAGTGCATGGATTTAAATTATCGCAACTTCTTCCAGCATGAAAGATCAATATTCTCCACAACTTCCATCCAAAAGTTAATTACATATCACTCTAAAAAGAAAGATAAAGAAAACTACTCAGAATCCATGGAGAAAACAAAACCACACTTTAATTTAAAAGAATAAATCATTGCCAAACCAACAACAAGTCTCGATTAAAACCAAAATTAGTCTAAAAAAAGGATAAAAATTTATCTCAAGTCCTCCACTAAAATCTTGAAGTTCCTTTGAATCTCTTCTCTTTCACAATCACTCAAAACAAAATAATAAAAATGATAAATTAAATAAAAATTGGTTCTTGAAAATCCTCCGAACTAACTCCCGAGAGAAGAAATTTCAAAACTTGCCAATATTTTCAGGACTCTTTTCTAAGTCCTCTCTTTTTTCTTTTATAGTTTTCCCAGAGGTGCCTTAGGATCTCTTCAAAATGTGTCTTGATAAAATGTATTTGCTAAAGAGATGCATCCTTTCATGATAATTTTTGTCCATGGTGGTTAAAACCACCTATTAAGCCAATGTGTGCCTCAAAAACCTCTTTGAAATTCGTAAAAATTGATTTTACTCGTCTAGTAACTGCCACTGGCGCTTAAGCGCGGGGTCTCGGTGCTTGGGCGCGGCCTTCTCTGTTTAACCAGCGCTTAAGCGTTGAATATGGCGCTTAGACACTGATACACCTAAAATATATAGTGTTTTTAGACACATTTTTTAACTATTTTTTAGATATTGCGCTTTAATGGAATGTATTTTTGTGTTTTTCTTGCAGATACAAGTAAGAATGGAAAAAATGCTTTAAAAAGTGAAAAAGGACCAAATTTTGAGCTAAAAGGTGAAAAATTGTGCAAAAGTGTTTTGGCGCCTAAGCACTGATTAAACAGATAAAGTCGTGCCTAAGTGTCGAGACTGTGCGCTTAAGCCCCAGTGGCAGTTATTATATAAGTAAAAATGGTTTTCACAAATTTTGATGAGGTTTTTGAGGTACCCATTGGCTTAATAAGTGGTTGTAACCACCATGGACGAAAATTATCATGAAAGGATGCATCTCTTGGGCAAATACATCGAATCAAGACACATTTTGAAGAGATCCCAATGCACCTCTTCGAAAACTATAAAAGAAAGAAGAGAGGACTTAGAAAAGAGCCCTAAAAATATTGGCAAGTTTTGAAAGTTTTTTTTTAGGGAGTTAGTTCGAAGAGATTTTCAGGAACCACTTTTTATTTACTTTATCATTTTTGTTATTGTGTTTTGAGTGATTGTAAAAGAGAAGAGATTCAAAGGAACTTCAAGAGTTTGGTGGAGGACTTGAGATAAGTTTTTATCTTTTTATTTTAGATTAATTTTAGTTTTAATTAAGACTTGTTATTGGTTTGACAATGATTTATTTAAAGTGTGGTTTTGTTTTCTCCATGAATTCTGAGTAGTTTTCTTTATCTTTCTTCTTAAAAAGATAAGTAATTAAGTTTTGGATGGAAGTTGTGGAAAGTATTGATCTTTAATGTTGGAGGAAGTTGTGATGATTTAAATCGATGCACTTCATTTACTTCTTGATTTGGCCAATCCAGATGTTAAAATTTGTTGTGAGAACATGATTAAAAGTGTTGGATGAAAGTTATGGAGAGTATTGATCTTTAATGTTAGAAGAAGTTGTGATAATTTAAATCCATGTTTCATTTACTTCTTGATTTGGCCAATCCAGATGTTAAAATTTATTGTGAGAACATGTAAGAATTGGGCTAGTATTGTCTCAGTCAATAATTGGAAAGAATCACATGAGGTTGTATGAATGAGAATATAATTCATATGATTGAGTGCAAATAAATAAGAAAATTTTCTTTGATGGGTGTAGAGTTAGAGGACTTTAAAGTGACAGGTTAAAGCCCCCAACTTCGTTTATTGTTTTAGGTTCTGATATGAGAATGTTAGTCCTTTAAAGTGACAGGTTAAAGCCCCCAACTTAGTTTATTATTTTAGGTTCTCATACGAGAATGTTAGCCCCCTGGATGTTTACTTCTCGATTTGGCCAATCTGATACGAGATGTTAGCCCCCAGGTGGAGGGAATCGATGTTTGGTTTATTGTTTTAGGTTTTGATACAAGATGTTAGCCCCCAGGTGGAGGGAATCAAGGGAGGGTTAAAGCCCCCAACTTGGTTTATTATTTTAGGTTTTGATACGAAATGTTAGCCCCCAGGTTGAGGGAATCGAGGGAACTCTAAAGTGAGAGCTAGTATCTTCCCTGCCTAGGCTCGAGATGTTAGCCCCCAGGTGGAGGGAATTAAGGGAACTCTAGAGTGACAACTCGTATCTTCTCTGCCTAGCCGATCTTCAGAACTATTCAAACTTTAAATTAGCCAATGTTCTTTATAGCATCTCTAGTAAGGGTAAGGAATAGTATTGTTATATTTGACACAACACAATTTGCATACTTCCACAACAGAATTCCTATACTTATTACTGATTCATCATAATTAGCCAATGTTCTTTATAGCATCTCTAGTAAGAGTAAATAATATTATTGCTCCTATTTGACAACACAATTTGCATACTTCCACAATAGAATTCCTATACTTATTACTGATTCATGATAAGAAGGAAGATTGTTTCATATTAAATACTTTTCTTCTACAAAAACTTTAGTTATCTTTTTAAGTTGTTACTGTTTCGTTAAAATATCAAAAATACCAAAAATATTTAAATTTTAAATTCCTGTAAAAATCATTTTTAGTTTAAGTAATTATCTTCTTAAAAATAGAAAAACTTTCTAAAAAGTGCATATTGCATAATCTTCCGTAGGTTCGATATTCAGGTCTTAATCAAAAAGTCCTATATTATTTGATAACGATACATATACTTGCATAGTATCCCAATATAAATATATATAAATTAAAAAGTTAAATTCTTATTTTTCTTCAAAATCAAGTTTTAGGTTTTGTTGCAAAATAAGGAAACATAAGTGGAAAATACCATCAGAACTATTGTTATACTGTTCATGAGCCTTAAGTATCCAGGGATCAAGCGCCAAAACTCTTTTGTACAATGTTTCACCTTTTTGCTTCAATATTGATCTTTTTTCACTCATTTAAGTATTTTTTTCATTTTTAATTATATCTGCAAGAAAACACAAAAATATCTTCCATTAAAGGGCAATATTTCAAAAATAGGTATAAAAATGTGTCTAAAAACACTATATATTTTAGGTGTATCACTAACCTTGGTTTCAAGATCTTGTATTATCCCGCGACTTGTTGGATGACGAGCTGTGAGTCACCATAGATGGAAATGTCATTTATACCCATCGATATTGTCAATTCCAATCCGATAATTAGTGATTCATATTATGCTTCATTGTTGGTACATGACTCTGTCAGGTGATAGGAGAATCTCAGCATGCCCTTATCTGGCGTGTTGAAGATCAAACCAATTCCTGCTTTGCCTGGTATAACTGCTCCAGATCCTTTGTCTTTTTTTGTTGACAAAGCTCCATCGAAGTACATCTCCCAGCATTGCGCACTGGAGAAATACTTTTGTAATGCTTGCTCTTCTAACAACTCGTCATTAAAAGGGGACCCAGTTGGAAGTGGGTGTGCAGTAAGAAAATCTGCTAAAATCTGTCCCTTGATAGCATGGAGGGGAACAAAAATTATATCAAATTGCAACAAAATCATCGACCATCTTCTTAGACGTCTAGAGAGTGTTGGTCAGGTCATCAAATGTTGCAATGGATTAACTTTTGAAATAAGAGTAATTTTATGAGAAGCATGTAATGCCTGAGCTTTTGCATGATAAAGATTAGAGCTAAATAATGTTTCTCAATAGACAAATACCTTATCTCCGTTGATATTAGAGGACGACTAAAATAGTAGAGTGTGTTTTCTTTACCCTTGTTATTAATTTGGGCTAAGAGGGCTTCAAGAGAGTCATCTAAGGTTGTGGTATAAAGTATTATAGGTTTTCTCGGGTTATGGGCTGCCAAAATAGGAGGTGTAATTAAATATTTCTTAACGACCTCAAAAGCCCGCTAGCATTTCTCTTCCTAAAAAAAACTTGGCATCTTTTTTAACTAATGCCGAGAAGGGTTGACACTTACCTAAGAGATTAGAAATAAAATATCTCAAATATGTCAACTTCCCTTGAAAGGAACGTAGTTGTTTCAATATTTTGGGTGGAGGCATTTCCAAAATAGCTTTAATTTTATCTGGGTCGATCTCAATTCCCTGATAACGGACAAAAAATCCTAGAAATTTCTCTGAGGTGACGCCGAAGACGCACTTTAAGGGATTCATCTTAAGGTCGTACTATTGTAATCCTTCAAACACGATCCTCAAATCGTACAAATGATCTATTTTCTATTTACTTTTGATGAACAAATCATCCACATAGCATTTCACTTTGTTGTGAATGAGATCATAAAAAATCTTTGTCATACTTGTTGGTATGTCGCTCCAGCATTTTTTAATCTAAACGACATCACTGTGTAGCATAAAATTCCAATCGGTGTTCTGATGGCTGTAAGTGTTGCGTCTTCGGGAGCCACCTTGATTTGGTTGTATCCCGATGACCCGTCAAAGAAGGAGAAAATTTCATGTGTTGATGTGATATCCACCATTATTTCTAGCATCGACAGTGAAAATTCATCCTTTGGACATGCTTTGTTCAAATCCCTGAAGTCCACACAAACACGAATTTGTCCATTTTTCTTCTTAACAGGCACAAATGTTGGCTAACCATGTGGGGTATTGCTCTTTTATCATAAAGTTAGTGTCTATTAACTTCTCCACCTCGGCTATGACTTACTGCTCTATTTCGAGGCACATTCTTTTTGAAGCTTTTTTTTACTGGGGACATATCCTTCTCTACCCTGATTTTAAACTGCAACTTCTACTGACAGTCCTGACATTTCATCATAACTCCAGGCGAAGTAATCTTTGAATTTTGTTAACAGTTTGATCAATTCTAAAGATTCTTTATCATTGAGTAGAGAACTTATAAAGGTCGGGGTTGTTCTTCTGTCCCAAGGTTAATCTCCTTCAATTCATCAAGGGTTAATTTGATTTGTTCCTCAAATTATGGCGGAGCATCTTCTATTAGCTGATTGGTAGAGTCATCCTCCACATTGAGGCAATCCTCTTCCAATTCACTAGTAACAATCATGCAAAATAATGAATCATCGACTGGTCTGACTGTACCAAATTTGAGACCCACTTTCGAGTTGGGAGTTCGACTTTTAACATCCCATAATTTTTCAAAAAGTTGTAATTTATCTTTTGGCATTTGTTTTGGCAAATGTTTCTGCTGAATTAACTTTGGTACACAAGGCAAAAATTAACCGAAAGGCAATTTAATTAATTCATTAGGATCCTCATCCAAATTTACATGATTTTCAAGATTAGTAGAAGTAGATGCATGATAAAATTTGATCGGCTTTGAACCAGCACTATGGACCTCCTTAACCTCTAAACTCTCCACCTTCTTAGGGCAAATTGGACTAATGGTCATGGGGTTCACATAATAGTTTATCAAATCATACATTGTCTCATATTTATTTTTCTTCACATCTTCTAAGGATATCTTGTACCCGGTTTCTTCTATTTTGTCATCATTATTTCATCTTCAGAAATTTTTTCATCATCAATGTTGATGGCCGGCCTAGCCCGTTCAACAACTAAAATGGTTCTTGCTTGTCCACGTCCCCGGCCTCATCCTCAGGTGCGTGAACTAAAATAATTCCCACCAACATGTTACAAAAGAGAGGTGGAAGACCGCTGAAGTGGAGCTGAGTGGCCTTGCCATTGTAATTCTTCTGAATCTTCATCTTTACTTTTCATAACCTCATGAGATAAGACAGTTTTCTTTGGAAGCACAAAGTACGCGACATGTTCATGAATGCCAACTTCATGGACTGAAAAAGGATGTAAATCTCCCTTGATGCAATGTTCTTGTCCTTCCTTGTAATACCTAATGCACTGGTGTAGAGACGACGGAACGATGTTGTGTTCGTGAATCCATGGTCGACCCAGTAGAGCATTGAAAGAGTTCTCAGCATCGATGATATGGAATTTAGCAGTTGTCACCAGCTCTCCAACTTTCATAAGCAGTGTAATTGATCCAGGAGCTCTCTTTCCCTTTTCGTTGAATTTTCTTAGCATCATTTTATAGGTCGTAAGCTCCTGAGCTTCAATGTCCAAATAGGTCAATGTCCGTAGGCTCATCAAGTTGAGTGATGCTCTAGGATCTACTAAAACTTTGGACAACACAAATCTGCCAATGTTAACGGAGATATAGAGTAGACGATTATGGTCGGTGGTACCGAGCAACAAGTCTTCATCTGTAAAAGTTACCCTAGACTGTTCTTTCAATGAGTAAATTTCATCCGAGGATGTGCTGGCCAATTGAGCTAAGCAAATCTCTGGGTCAAGCAAAGTCGTAACTAGAGACTCTCTCATCTCCTTTGACAAGATTAGAGAGTCGTGGATGCTTAATTTGGCTAACAAATTCCTAAGATGAGCTAGTACATTGTAATCCAATTTGTATGATCCTCCAATTTTCTCTTGGTTACGTGGTTCTTCCACTGGCGGAGGTGGAAGTAGCTCTTCTCGAGTTACTATTTGCTTTCTTTTATCCGTCGGAGCTGTTCTCAGGGGTAATACATTCCCGCTCCTTAAGTTCACCTCTGTATTTTCTTCTTCTTGAGATATCATTATCGAATCTTCGAGTGTTTCTTCTTTATCAGAAAGATCTAAGTTGATGGCAAATGGTGCACCGTGGCACTCAAGGATTTGTTCCTCACTCTCGATGCTATTGTTATCGGTATTATCGACATCTTCTTTGGTCTTGCTAACAGGTTCATCGAACTTAATTAGGATTTGAGGATCAGTTTGAGAATCTAGATTGAGGTTAGATTAGTCACAATCGATTACGTTATCACTATAAATAGTTAAAACGTAACTGAAATCATAATCATTATATTCATAAGACCCTAGAGGGACAAAAAGATAATCATACAATGTCAGAGGTTCAAGGATTTTCTTCCTTGAATCTGAGACAACTAATCTAGTAGAGGCATCCCCTATTCTACCCTCTGTGCTACTAGTCTTCATGGTAGTATTCTTCTTCTTCTTCTTTGGCGATGATGGATCTTCTGGAGAAATCTTCATATCGGGCTTGATAGGCTGAAGACTCTGAATGGAAGCTTGTGTTGATGCATTCTAGATTTGGTTCATTATTTTCATGAGCTTGTTTCAAGTTGTACTCCATCCATCTTTTCCAGTATACGGGTCAATCGGAGAGATTAGCTCAGCCAAAATCATATTTATAGAGCCTTTTTTAGGTTCTTTTAAATATTCTTTTGGGATTGTTATCTTTCCTTCTTTAATTTTTTTCTTAAGCCAATCCTTAAAGACATAACATTCCTCTATAGTGTGTCCAAGCAATCTGTGATATGGGCAATAATTAGGTTGTTCCTTCTTATCAACCTCTTCAGATTTCTTTGGATCGGTTATATGAACTCAGGCTTCTTCATCAGACTTCTGAACATTTTGGATACGGCTTCATCTTTAAATGAGTACACCACTTTCCTACGCTCCACAATGAACATTTTCTTGTTCTCGGTTTAGTATGTTCCTCCCTGAGGCGGTTGCTGACTAGACTGGCTATACTGTTGTATCTGTTGTTGAGCATGTTGCAATGACGATTGACGAGAATTTTCTGCATGTATCTTCATCGGTTGTTTTCCTTTATCGACCGTTGCCACTATTCCGAACTTCTTTTCAAAAGTTCTGGTCTTCTTGAAGTTCTCGGCCTTCTCATGAGAATCCATATGTTTGACTTCTTCTTGAAGATTGCTAGCTTTGCTGAGTAGCTTCTCGAAGGATTTAATGGTGAGTCCCTTGAGCATGAAAGCTACTAGCCCATGGATGCTCTTGAGTAAGATCTCAATCACGTGATGTTCTTGTAGCTGAGGTTCACATTTCATGCTAAGGTTTCTGCACCTCAAAATGTAGTCCATTAAAGTCTTGTTGGGCTTCTGCTTCTCTACTACGAGATCTCTAATAGACACATAATGTTGCGCTCCGACAAATCTCTTCACGAACAATTGTTCTAGCTCTGAGAACGTCGTGAATAATCTACTGGGTAGTTCTACATACCAATTAAAAGCGATCCCTAACAGGGTGCTGACAAACCTGTGGGAAGAGCAAGGCTTCGTTGCCTCCAGTATTACCACAACTGGCTCAAAAATCCGCTATATGCTGGCTGGGATTTTTGATCCCGTCAAATTTCTTAAAGTTTGGTGGCACAAAACCTGTAGGGGAGGTTATGACATCAAATTCCTCTGGGTAAGGTCTACCTTTCAAAATCAATGCACCACCCTTATATTGGGTTAAGTCTTCCCAAACTTGCTCGACCATTTGCTTAAAGTCTTTTTCTGGTATGACACTTGATGGAGAGTCATTCTTTTGCTGATCATCTCTATTTGCTAAGGCAACATCTCTCCCTTCATCTGTAATATGTATAATCTCCGGTTGATTGACTTCTGGAGAGGCTAACTGTGGTGGTTGAGACTGTCCTTGAGCTGTGGCCATGGCGGTCATGGAAGCGGCCATCTCTTCCATTCTTTTCTCCATTTGGTTGATTTGCTCATCCCTTAGAAAAACAACCCCACACAGCTCATCTACGGCGTTCTCTTCAACGAGAGGTTGAGCATCGCGCGTAGATGCAATGACTCTGGTCTCGATGACATGGACATCCATGAAATCTTCCTCGAGGTAATCATTGAAGTCAAAATCTTCATCGTCATCATCGATGGAAACTCCTTGCTCCCGGGCCAACTCGAAAATCTTGACCTTGAGCTTTTCAACCTTTCCTTCAATTATTGATTCTTGTAGCATCTTGAGATATGGAGGAATTTGCTGGACATCCTCCACTTGCTCATCCATCTTACTAGCAATTGTTGTGACAATGCCAGATACTTCAGACCCTTGCTTCATTCCATGATCCTGCCCTGTGGGCTTACTGGACCATATCGGTACGGCGACCTTGGGTACCCATACCTTTTTCTTTGACGGTGATGTCTTGAGACAGAGTTTCTCAGAAGAAACATTAGTATGTCGAAGATAAGTATGATCCCCATGGTGCAGACCAGATAAAATACTTGGTAACCTCTTCGTCTATTCCTTTGAAATTTAAGCACATCCTTGTGACTGGTAATTTATAGAATTCTCGGACCCATATGTTACTTAACTGGTCAACGTCCTACGAGTCTAGTGATGGTAAAATCAATAGTAACAATGGTGGTATCAACTCTGCTTCCCAAGCAAAACCAGATGGGAATGCGAGTAGGCAAAGCTTCAGTTGATTTTTGAGATCCTCTGGCAGTTCTGACGTCCCTTAAAATTTCTTTCTTCATGAGAGGTGATACTGTACATCGTACTTGTTTGAGTATCTCCCCAACTGAAAAACCTTCTTTGGCAGCTAGTCTCTGGAAAACTGAACTAACTCGGGTGATATGTGTAGGCTTGTTCTTCTCCCCACCATGTCCATGAGGTGATGGTAAAGTAGTGGTGATCCTCTGGATACTTCCATGCCCATTAGTATCCTTTAAGTGATGTAACCTACTCCCTTGTAGAAGTGGGTAGGTCTCCCATAATCCTCAATCCTCCTAGTGAGGAATTTCATCAACAGGTACATTATTAGAGATCTGGGCTTCAGTAGCCCTCCAAACCTTCCGGCTGTTGCTTCTTCTTTGGGATTGGGTTAACAGTGCAATCCTCGAACTCTACCCGATTTCAAATACTGACGGCAGGACAACCAATCCTTCAATTGGGTCTTCCACGGTCATAACTTC
The DNA here is from genome assembly GCA_002079205.1 of Phalaenopsis hybrid cultivar. NCBI lineage: Eukaryota > Viridiplantae > Streptophyta > Magnoliopsida > Asparagales > Orchidaceae > Phalaenopsis > Phalaenopsis hybrid cultivar. The sequence goes on along the minus strand of JXCR01084141.1, from coordinate 18,718 downwards.
TTTTCCCTTAGTAGAAACGAGAACAACAGGCTTGATGGGTGCCATGGTGGTAGTAATCTTAACCTTCTTGTAAGAAGGGAAGTCCTGAGGGTAGTTCAGGTTAAACTCGACAGACGGTTCCTGAACCTCTGGAATGACGACCTTCATTATGACAAATGGGGCTTTCCCGAGAATGACCTCGAGATCTTCAAATCCTGCTCCAAACTTTATGATGGGAGCAACATTGTGGGCACTGCGGATTTCCCACACGAAGATTAAAAAAGTCCTTAATGGCCTCCTGAACCCCTCTGTTCAAAGGTGATTGAACAGACGATCCTGAAGTCCAAAAGAGTTGACCGTACTTTCCCAAGAGAGAAATGGGTAAAGTATGCCAACGGAAGAAGAATAATTTGGTTCATGAGGGACATGAACACATTACCAAAATATGAAGAAAACATTTCTTGATTTAAATGGAGAGAAAAGCTAGTCCCCAGCAGAGTCGCCAGAAGCTGTCGACCGCCGAAATCAAAATCCCATAGTCCGCTTTGGAAAGACGTTTAATTTACATATATATGTATATATATATGTATATATATATGTAGATATATATGTATATATATATATGNGTGTATGAGGCTCGATCAAATAAACTAAGAAATATATGACATCCGTTTGGTCTGCGAAAATTATTTTATTTGTCAAAAAGTTTCACTATTTAATACGAAGAATTAAATAGGGTTTATATTAAGCTGAGTTCGGAAAAAAAACATCTTATAAGGGCAAGCCTTATAGTTAATTACATCTTAGATAACCGAAGTTTTCTAAGAAAACTCTCGATAAAAATAAGGAAATGTTATCTTCAAGGAGATCATAAGGATAGGACTTTTTAATGAGATCGGACAAAGAGCTGTGCATGGAGAATGACTCAAATTTGGAGCATTTGGTTTTTGGAATCCATAGGAGAAAGAACTAGGGGATGCCATAGATCCGGAGGAGAACCTCGGTGACTTCCCAAGCTACCCTACAGTTTGACTTCAATTTTGGAGAGAGATTATTTAAATGTTTTATCCTCCAAATTTTATTTGTTTAAGGCTTATATATATATGTGAAAAGATCACATAAATAGCCTGGAAGTTATGAGGATTTAGGTCGCAACGGCGACAACCTCAAAATCCTAAGATGAGTTAGGGCTTATATTGTATAGTAGAGCTATACAAAGGCCTAAAGATGAGTTGAGGATTTATGTTGCATAAGCAAACCACCTCGAAGTCCTATGGCTTGTTGTTTAATTCTAAGAAAAGATATGTTGTTGTAGATCCTTTTGTTATTGAAGATGGCCGTGCAGCCCACAATGCTAGCTCCAAGCCCCTCACTACGACAAGTTTAGGTTTTCTAATGTGTCATGTTATAATGTCAAATCATATGTCCCTATGGTTATGGTTCTTTAAATATTATGGGACATATTAAAGTTGATTAGAGCGACACCAGTTAGGATCTTACGGTTCCCTCATTCCGGTACCACTATTTTTTATTGGATTCACTTAGTCCAAATGAATTTACTAAACTCAACTCAATGAGTTCCATACTTTCATTTACACCATGAGAAATATCATTAGCAATCGTAGGTTACCTCCTCTGAGGAATTCCCGATCATCCAATAAAGACATCTTAATTTAGTTATAATTTTTGTTTTATGATGTTTGTGATTAAATTTTGAGTTGTCTTATATTTTGAATGTTGTGGTGGTGAATTTTATCTTGGTTGATTTTAGTTTGGTTTTGGTTTCACGACTATCCTAGCAGTTTTGGTTTTCATGCAGGGTGACATCATTGTTTAACATGCAAGCTCGAGTCAAGAAGTACAGAAAGGTAAATGCATTAATTTAAAAGCGTACCTGTCGATTCTTCTAGTTCCACCACCTGAAAGATTAGTATTCGCAAAGCTTGCATATAATTTTATAGGGAATATAAATTGCAGGAGTAGATGAAGGTTTAGCTACCAAACCCCAAATTATGACTTTATTGAATCTTAGAAGATCCTAGTGGATGATTTTAGAACAAAAACATGGCAAGTTCAATTTTCCCTTCAGAATGTCCAATAGATTTCAAAAATGCTCGAGACATGACCCTGGACCATCGTGAAGATCTCTTGAAATATTTTGAGTTTATTTTGGACTTATCATATTGTTCCATTAATCATCTTAGGTCGACGTGTGACTACCCCGTTGCTCAGTGAAACCCGTCAATTTAATTATCTCGAGGATATGATACCCAATTGATCTATTGATGTTTCATTTAAAAGTTATGTGAGTGGGTGTCCTAAGGCAAGTTTAGGTTATTTAAGATTATGTTAGCCGTAATCAAGGTCAGGCTTGTAGTGTTTAAAAATGTTAATTTTCAATCATATTGTCTTCTAAATCTGATTAATTGAGTTTAGACATTGAGCCTAGGTCACTACCAAGCCTTTAATAATCATAATAGGTGAAATGGTGATTATCAAAATTTTGATCTAAGTGATATGTATTCTTATTGAATGATCACATCATCCTCAACTTTGGGCTTAAGAAAAGTAAATTATTCTCTTTCTAGCCTAAGCCCATCACTTAAGAATCATTTGATTTTAATTGACTTCCAAGACATGAAGATTAAGAGGATTATGATTTTGTTGATGTTGTACAAGGGTGGTGAGTGAGTTTCTTCCTTTTAATCTCATTGCATTTCAATCACCCAAACATGTTTATTGTGATCAAAATTACCCATTTTCCTTTGGTTAATCCTAAATTTTGATTAAGATACCAAAGTTTAAAATTATCACTTTACCCTTAGGGGAATTTCTCCTCATAACTCATTAAACACAACTCAAAAGACTTTGAGGGTTTAGAGTGTCATATCCATGAGGTAATTATAATGTTAGAGTCGAATATATGGACTCCCGAAAATTTAATTTAATTTAAATATTTATTTAAATTTAGAAAATAGGATTTTTAGAAATTAGTTTATTTGGCTTTCCAAGATGAAGTTTTAGTTTATGAGAAAATTATTAAAGGTTTCCTTAGGTCAGAGAAATATTTAGACAAAATTTANCGTAATTGAATAGCTTTAATTTGCTCCTTATTTTGATCTTTTGGATTAACTTCCACCGTACTCGAAAGAATTTCAGAAGGTATGTTAATAAGTGCAGTAGCAATATGTCCTAATTGATTTTCAATATTTCTGATAGCAACCCCTTGATTCTATATTTGATTTCTCATGTTTAACATTACTTGTTCCATCGTCAACTTCTTTTCCTTAACTTGTGGGTTAGGATTAGAGTTAAATCCAAGAGGATAATAAGGTCATAACTAGGATTTCCTTAGTTGCTCAAATTTTTAGAGGGATTCACCAAATTGTTATAAATATTCCAACTAAAATTAGGGTGATTTTTTCATCCAGGATTATAATAGTTAGAATAAAGATTATTATTTTGATTATTTATAACATTTAAAGTTTCATAAGATGATTGAGTATCAATGATCTGTCATAGTGAATTTTCCTCTAATACTGGGGGTATTTGAGAATAGTTCACTCATATTTGATCAATCTTTTTTGAAATAGCAGCAATTTGAGATGCTACAACAGACATTGCATTAGAATCATGAATACTAGCTACTCTCTTAGGATATACCCTTTTAGAGGGCCATTGAAAATTGTTAGTGGTCATTTCTTCAATTAAAGAATATGATTCATCAAAAGGTTTTCACATTAGTGATCCACCCGCAACAACATCTATAATAGATCTAAGTGATCCTACTAATCCATTATGAAATGTTTGAATTATTAACCAATCTGGTAGAGCATGGTGTGGATATTTTCTAAGAAGACCTTTAAATCTATCCCAAGCTTCATATATTGATTCCCCTTCAAACTGACAAAAAGATGTATATCATTTCAAAACTTAGCAGTTTTCGAGGGTGGAAAGTATTTAGCTAAGAAATTTTCTTAATGTTCTCTCCATGTTTTGATAGATCCAGGTGTTAATGAATTTAACCAAGCCTTGGCTTTATCCTTTAATGAAAAAAGGAAAAATTATATGCCTAACACCTTAGACACTCTGTCATATTTAAAAGTAGCACAAATTTCAAGAAAACTAGCAAGATGTAAGTTTGGATTTTTAGCAGTTGTTCCTCCAAACTGATTATTTTGTACCATTTAGATAATATCAGGTTTAAGCTTAAATGAATTAGCAGCAACATCAGGATTTTGAATAGTCAAGTGAAGTTCATCTACTGTCGGATTAGCATAATCTTTTAAAGGTGTTTGTCGATTTTTGTATATTTGATTATTTGAGATATTCACCATTTTGTTTAAGTTTTTAATTTCTTTTTGTTGTTTTCAAACTTTTCTAATAGTACGCTCTAATTCTGAATCGCAAGGTACTAAACTTTCAGATCCAATATTTTGCATAAACAATTATAATAAGCAAGGAAAAACTTCTTAAAATAACTCTTAAATAAAAATATATTTCTTTTTAGATTTTAAATTTTTTTTATTTTCTTTTTTTTTAATTTTTTATATAATTATCTCTAAATTTCCTAACTTACCAAATCTATTTAATTTGTCGTTACCTTCCCCGACAACGGCGCCAAAAACTTGGTCCGGTGAATATAGTTGTGTAAAAATTATATAGTTGACTCCGCTATGCAACAGTACCAAAAGCTTGACGCAATATTTTATTAATAAGAAATTTATTAATGTTGGGATTCTACGCAAGTATACATATCATTATCAAGCAATAAAGGACTTTCTATTTAAGCCTCAAATATCGATCCCACGGGGAAGGTTTAAATTTGAAAAGATAAATTTACTAGAAAATTTACAAAAAGTCAAAACAAAATTACTATCACTAATTTTAAATGTTGAGATTTTATCAAAACTAAATTATTTAACTAATAACAAAATTGAAATACAAAGTTTAAACAATAACTACTAAACTACTAAACTATGTTTATGTGATGAAGATTTCTTATGTGAAAAAGTAACTTTCCCAATACCATGAGGTTTTGGTAAAATGAGATGAAATAAATGGTTCAAATATGTATTGTGCCAAATAGAAGTAGTTTTAATTCTCTACCCTGATACAATGTTATAGAAAATCATTAGCTAATCCCAGGTTTAGTCCCTAAATCTGTGGCTAGGCTAAGAGAATATTGCCTTCCACTCCAGAGCACCCAATTCCCTTCACATGAAGGCCAACTCTTGCTTTAGTTCTTAATCACTAAGTCCGAACTGGGAATTTTAGTCTGTCACCCTAAAGTATCTCAAATTCTACACCCAACAAAGTATATTTCCCTATTTATTTGCACTTAATTCCATGAACCAAATTCTCCTTCATGGAATCAAATGTGATCCTCACTCTGTTGTTGAACTCATACTTCATTTCCCGGATCATATATTTCACAACACATTTTAACAATTCAATTGGCCAGAACGAAAAATAAATTAACTTTGGAGTAGAAAATCATTACAATTTATTTTATATTTTAATATTTGAACATCCATATTATCTCTTCATTTCACCATATCTCATAGTAGGGAAAAAGATAAAGTAAACTACTCAAACTTCATGAGAAAAATACAATAAAGCACAAATTTCATATATAAAAGAAAGTTCATACAACACTAATAAACAAACAACACTTATCTGAAACTCTTTCTTAAAACAAATCCCTTGTAGCCTCTTCTAGGAAATGTTGGAAGAAGAAATCTCTTACTTTTCTCCTTCTCCAACACTCTTAGAGAAGAAATCACACTTAATATCACCATAAAACTCTAAATTATAAGAACAATGGACTCTAAATGGTTGTGGAATGAAAAATAGAAAAATGTGTGATGCGTAGAAGGTTGAATTGGGATGATGAGATGCAGGAAGAGTCACTTTTCTGATTAATTTTGGCCCCAAATAAAGCCTAGAGTAGGTTGTCCAACAGGTGCATCCAAAAACTTTTCAAAAAGCATCCAAATTCGTTGAATCTTCTAAAAACATGGGATGAACCAACATTGGCTCCGTTGACGCACTTTATGGCACCGTCGACGCCAGTGTTCCGCAATTTGATTTGCTGCTCTCTATCAAACGACATCATCATCACCGCTTCTGGTGTCGTCGACACTGAGAAAACTCACCATCTGTTCTGTTGGTCTGTGCTGTCAGCGTTGAGAATTTCTTCAAAAACGTCATTTTGGCTCTAAATTACTTTTTTTTTGCTTCATTTTTGTTACAAGTTCTAAAAATTAACAACCTACAAGAAAACATAAAAATAACTTCCATTAAAGTGTAATATCACCAAAAATTAGTATAAAATATGGGTCTAAAAATGCATATATTTTTGGTGTATCACTCACCCAAGAAATAAATTGGTGAAACATGTCAATGGAAGAAGGGTATTATGGTTCATGAGGGACATGAACACATTACCAATGTATGAAGATAATATTATCTGATATAAATAGAGAGAGAATCAATTCCCCAGTGGAGTCATATGAAATCAAACTGATCCCATAAGAGACATGAACACATTACCGATATATAAATAAGTTTAGAAAAATATGAAATCAAACTGATCCCATGTCTTACATAGCTCAAATGAAAGAGCACTACACCTCAAGTCATGTATCTATCCCGAAAGATAAACACAAGACTTGAGGGAAAGGCTCAATCAAATAAACTAAGAAATATATGACATCCATTTGGTTTATGAAACCATTTTATTTGCTGATAATTTTCCCTATTTAATATGAAGAATTAAATACAGTTTATATTAAATTGGGTTCAGAAAAACTTCTTATAAGGGCAAGCCCCTATAGTTAATTTCATCTTAGATAACCAAAGTCACCTAAGAAAAATCTCGATAAAAATCAAGAAATATTATCTTCAAAGAGGTCAAAATGGTAGGACTTTTCAACGAAATCGTAAAAAGAGGTGTGAAAGAGGAATGACTAAAATTTGGAACATTTATTGTAGAATCCAAAGGAAGAGAGACTAGGGCATGTCATAGATCCAGAGGAGAACCTTGGTGACTTCCCAAGCTACCCTATGGTTTGGCTTCAATTTTGAGGTGAAATATTTAAATTTTTCATGTTGTAAATTTTATTAGTTAGGGCTTACATTCATCTGAAACGATCACACAAATAGTCTGAAAGATGTGAGGATTTAGGTCGTGAAGAACAACAACCTCTGAATCTTAAGAAGAGTTAGGGCAGCAGAGCTATACAAAAGGTCTAAAGATGAGTTGAGGATTTATGTTGCATAAGCCAACAACCTCAAAATCCTATGGATTGTTGTTTAATTTTAAGGAAAGATATGTTGTTGTAGATCCTTTTGCTGTTGAAGATGGTCGTGCTGCCCACAATGCTAGCTCCAAGCTCCTCATCGTGATAAATTTAAGTTTTCTAATGCGTCAAGTTATAATTTCAAATAAAATGTCCCTATGGTTATGGAAATTTAAATATTATGAGGCATATAAAGTTGATTAGAGTGACACCGGCTAAAATCCTAGGTTTACTTCGTTCCGACACCACTATTTTTTGCAGATTCACTTAGTCCGAATGAATTAACTAAACTCAACTTAATGAATTCCGTACTTTCATTTAGACCATAGGAAGTCTCGTTAGCATCTGTACGTTACCTCATCCAAGGGATTCTCGATCATCATATAGAGACCTCTTAATTTAGTTGCAATTGTTGTTCTGTGATGTTTGTAATTAAATTTTGAGTTGTTTTATATTTTGCATGTTGTGGCAGTAAATTTTATCTTTGTTGATTTTAATTTTGGTTTTGGTTTTTCTGTTATCCTAGCAGTTTTGGTTTTCATGTAAGATCACATCGTTGTTTAACATGCAAGCTCAAGACAGGAAGTACATAAAAGGTAAATGCATTAATTTAAAAGCGTACCTGTTGAATCTTCTCATTCCACCACCTGAAAGGCCAGTACTTGCAAGACATGTATTTAATTTCACAGGGAATTTGAATCGCAGGAGTAGATGAAGGTTTAGCTATCAAACCCCAAGTTATGATTTTATTGAATCTCAGAAGATCCTAAAAGAAGATTTTAGAACAAAAATATGGCAAGTCCCTTTCATAATGTCCAATAGATTTCAAAATGTTCAAGGCATGACATTTAACCACTTTGAAGATTTCTTGAAATATTTCGAGTTCATTTTGGAATTATCATATTGTTCTATTAATCATCGAGGTTGAAGTGTGACTACCTCGTTTCTTAGTGAAATCTGACAATTTAATTATCCTAAGAATAGGATACTCGATTAATCAATTGATGTTTCATTTATTATGTGAGTGGGTTCCCTTAAGACAAGTTTAGGTCATTTAAAGATTATGGTGCCCACAATTAAGGTCAGGCTTATAGTGTTTAAGGATGTTAATTTCCAGTCATGTTATCTTCTAAATCTGATCATTTGAATGTAGACATCAAGTCTATGTCACTACGAGGCCTATAATAATCATGATAGGTGGAATGGTGATTATCAAAACTTTTAATTTAAGTGATATGTATCCTTACCAAAAGATCACATCATCCTCAACTTTGGGCCTAAGAAAAGTAAATTATCATCTTTCTAGCTTAAGCCCATCACTTAAGAATCATTTGATCTTAATTGACTTCCAAGTTATGAATATTAAGAAGATTATGATTTTGTTGATGTTGTGCAAGGGTGGTGAGTGAGTTTCTACCTTTTAATCTCATTGTTTTTCAATCATCCAAACATATTTGTTAAGATCAAAATTACCCATTTTCCTTTGGTTAATCCTAAATTTTGATTAAGGCACCAAAGTATAAAAGTACCACTTTGCCCTTGGGGTTTAGAGTGTCATATCCAAGAGGTAATTATAATGTTAAAGAAGAATATGTGGGCTTCCCAAAATTTAATTTAAATTAAATATTTATTTAAACCCAGAAAATAGGATTCCTTAGAAATTAATTAATTTCATTTTCTCCAAAATAAATTTTTTATTTATGAGAAAATTATTAGAGATTTCCCTAGGTCACAGAAATACTTAGCCAAAATTTCATGATTTTTTGAATTAAATTATTATAATTATTTTAATGGGAAAATAAGGAAAATTCATTTTTAAGCTTTTAAAATTTATTTTAATTTAGTAAAATTAGGAAAAATATTTTAATGAGTCTTAAGTGATCAGAGAACAATTAGGCATATTTTTGAAATATTTTGATATTTTTGGGATTTTTAATTATTTTAATTATTTTAAAATTCAAAATAAGGCTTAAAAATTAAGTGTTTTGTAAAAAGCAATTTTTTTTTCCCAAGTGCCTCTGATCACAAGGAACTCAGAAAACCACTTTTTTTATAATTTTCCCAAGTATATTTAATTTAATATAATCATTTTTTTACAAAAATACAAGGTTCCTTAGAAAATCAACTTTAATACTTAAACTTAATANGGAAAATTCATTTTTAAGCTTTTAAAATTTATTTTAATTTAGTAAAATTAGGAAAAATATTTTAATGAGTCTCAAGTGATCAGGAAACTATTTGGCACATTTTGAAATATTTTGTTATTTTTGGGATTTTTTAATTATTTTTAATCATTTTAAAATTCAAAATAAGACTCAAAAATTAAGTATTTTCTTAAAAAAATAATTTTTATTTTTCCCAAGTGACTTTGATCACAAGGAACTCAGAAAACCACTTTTCATAATTTTCCCAAGTGTATTTAACATAATATAATTATTTTTGTACAAAAATACAAGGTTCCTTAGAAAATCAACTTTAGCACTTAAACTTAATCAAATACTTTTAAAATTTTTACAGTGGATAAACGTGATTTTTAAGAACAATGTGGGATTGATTTTGTCAAATTTTGATAACTATATAATTTACNTAGTCAATTTTTGATAAGTATATAATTTACAAAAATTAACACAAGATATTTATATTTAATTAAATATAGAAACTTACAAGATAATTAAAGACATCATGATATTTTTTCTAGACTTCTCTGACCATTGAAAATCTATAAAATTATTCCCATAATTTTTCAAATTACATTTTGATTTATATAATTAAAATAGCCAAAAATGACCACCCTAGCTTGAAAATTAGGGCTAGGAGCATAGAGATGCCCTCTGACCTTGGAAAAATTAGAAGGAATAGCCTCCATCATAAGGAATAAACCCTCGAAATTTCAAGCCATGGTGTGCAATGTTTGATAATAATGAATTAAAATACTACAAAGGGTATTTAATTCATTAAAAATCAGGAATTAAGAAAATAATTTTTATTTTTGGTCCACATTATTCTCCTCTATTCACTGAGCAATATGATATTTTTCTTTTATTTTTATGATTTTTTTAGAGAAAAAATATAGATTTTTGAAGTTTAGGCATTTAAAATAATTCAAAAATCCCTATTTTTCTACTTATTCACGCTGCGCCACCTCAACCTACAACCACCCCGAACTCACACGCAACACTCTGCTATCATCCCCAAGTGACCTAAACCATAAGCCTCACCAAGAGTTAGTCCAGCTTGATCTCCTCCATTGATAAAATAAATGTGCGAACATACGACTCTTGTTATCACCCCCAATTGACCTAAATCATAAGCCGTTCACACTAAAATGTTAAGATATTCTTCTAGACTCAACTAAATTGCATGGGGTTTATTTCTAAACCTTCATCTACTCAAAACGAACACTTCTATATGGTTAATCAAGTATGAAATCAATCCATTACAAATAGAGAATCAAAATAAGCTCAAGCTAGGGTTAAAGCTCAATACCTTTGTCTGAGAGGGGAGGCCTCAATCATATGGTTTTGGTAGCTTCAATCGGGTCCAACAAACTTCCAGATGAAGCCTTGTGCCTTGATGAATTGTCTAGATGTAATTTGATCAAGGTGGATTTCAGGCGTTGGTCTAGAGCTAGGTTAGAAGTGGTTTCAGATGGGGCTTTTATGGGGGATCAACTTCTTTCACGGTGGGGATGGTGTGTGCATAATTAATTAAAGTTTGGTACACTGTGGTGGAGTGGAGAGTTTTGTCTTATTTTTAGGATAAATTTCAGTGAAGAAATCGATTTAAAGGGGTGGCTATCAATGGCTAAGAGCTAGGGGATTACACTTGGGATGGTTTGGAGAGGCTCTGGTGAAATTTTGGCAAAGTTTCCCTAAGGTTCCAAGCACACCCTTCTTTGTCCATGGAGGAGTCAATTTAAAGTCATGGCTGCCTGGTGGAGCTCAGGGCTGGGAATTGGGTGCTAAAGCTTGCTGAGGTGGAGGGAAAAAGGCTCTAATGACCACTGGGTCTTAGCCAACTCAGGGAAGGTTAAGTTTTTATTTTGGCCACTTGGGGCTCCCTTGGGCTGGCTATTTCCAGTGGTTGAGGAGGTAGATGGCAAGAGTCAGGTCACTTGAGTGCTCAGGGAGGCCAGGGAGTTCTTAATGATGGTTAACTCCCAAGGGTAAGTGATGATGAAAAAGATATTTAAGTTTAGGCCAAGAATGGGGTGAAATCTCTTAAATTAAGGGACCATTGGTCCATATCTCATCTTCTCTAGTTTAGGTGGGTTTAGCCTGGTCCATAGGGTGTACTTGGTGGTTGTGGTATCATCAATTTGGTCCATATAGGTCAATTTGAGTCAAAATGGCTAGAAGTTGGGTTTAGGTTAGGCTATCCATGATATTGAGCTCAATTGATTGATTAATATTGTGTAGATTATTGTCATAAGAGGTTTGAAAAAGATTTAAAGTGATTTTAAATTGGTTTGGAGGTTCAATTAGAGGGATTTTGGACATTTGATCAATTTGGGGGTGTTGGGTTAGACCTGGGTCTAGGTTAGGCTAAGGTTAGTTTAGGTCCAAATTGATGATTGAAAATGATCTATAGGAATGTCATGAAGAGTTCTCAACATCAATTGGGTGTCAATTTTGGGGTCAGGGCATTCAATTTTGTGGAATTTGGAGACAACAAATATTGGGCAAATATGGGATTTTGGACTTGGGTTGAAATTGAGGCTTGACCAAGGCCGATTAAAGGTCCAATTTGATGTGTAGAATTGTTATGAAGAGTTTAGGATCAAAATTGGGGCAAATTGAGTGGGCTATGTGATTCAATCAGGTGAGATTAGGTCATAGGGCCAAAATTTGGGTTTGATTTGGATCAAAATTAAGCTCAAAGCATTGGTAAATTAGGCTTGGATTTGGTTTGAATTGATCAAATGAAAGATGAATTTGAGTTTGGAGTTGAAATTGAGGGAATTGGGGCCAAATTGATGGACATTTGAGATGAATTTGGGAAAATTGGGCATTTAAAGATAATTTGGGAGGGGGTTTGTTCAAAATGTTCAAATTGGCCAAATTGGGTTCAATTGAAGGGTCCAAATTGGTTTTGGAGACATTTGAAGTGATTTGGATGTTTTGGGGAAGTTTGGAGTGCCAAGGGTATTTTTGTAATTTTGGCAAATTTGGGGGGTATTTTGGTAATTTTGGCTGGTTTTGAGAAATTTGGGTATTTTGAAATGATTTTTGGACAAATTTGGGTATTTTGGTTAAAATTGAAAATTTTGGTCAATTTTAGGGTTTCAAGGGTATTTAGGTAATTTGGGTGGATTTGGGGCAAGAGGCCAAGTTGGATTTTTTTTGGTAGAATTGGGGTGCCAACCACTATGTATGAGTTATGGACCAATGAAATCCCCATTTGGTTCTTCTATGTACTAGTCTTAGCTATACACTAGCCTAGAGCTAGTGAGTCTAGGGGACCATCTACTTGAGTCTCCCAAAAGATCAAAGGATCAAAGTCAACAATTTGGGTTTATGGCTGCATGTGAATCTAGGTAATAGTGAGTGTAAGTGAGTGAACTAGCTCCAGACCAACACCCACGGTTAGCTCTAAAGTCAAGCAGTCCTATGGGGACTCTCCTTGAGATCCTCCACACTGACCCCACCTATTAAGTGCTAGAGGAGAGGTTAGGACCAATATATGGAACTTCAAGTTGAGCAAAGAGGAGTTTAGAGTTTCTAATGGTGAGGGTTCCTCTTCTAGTTCTCTAGGAATAGTCAACAGAAAAGTCCTATGGCTAGACCCTAGGCTACGAAAGAGGAAAAACTAAACCTCAACCAAAAGTGAGGTCAACACTTCCAAGGATATCTCGTACTGTGATTTCCTCTATTTTGTCATCATCATTTCCTCTTTAGAACTCTCTTCATCATTAATATTGATGGTCGGCCTAGTTCATTCAACAATTATATTGGCTCTTCCCTCTCCACATCCCCGGCCTCGATCTCGGGTGTGTGGGCTAAAAGAACCTCTACCACTTCGTTGTGAAGAGACGATAGTAGATTATCGAAGTGGAGTTGAATGACCTTGCCATTGTACTTCTTCTGAATCTTCTACTTCATTTTCCATAATTTTACGAGATGAGACAGTTTTCTTCGGAGGCGCGTCGTAGGCGGCATCTTCATGAATGTCAACTTCATGAACTGAAAAAGGCTGCAAATCTCCCTTAATGCAATGTTCTTGCCCTTCCTTGTAATACTTAATGCATTACTGTAGAGACGACGAAAGCATGTTGTGTTCGTGAATCTACAGTCGACCCAGTAGAGCATTAAAAGAGGTCTCGACATTGATGATATGGAAGTTTGCGGTTGTTACTAATTCTCCAACTTTTACAATTAATGTAATTGATCCAAGGGCTCTCTCTCCCTTTTGGTTGAATCCTCTTAGCATCATTTTATTGAACGTAAGATCTTGAGCCTCGATGTCCAAGTAGGCCAATGTCCGTAGACTCATCAAGTTGAGTGATGCTCCAGGATCTACTAAAACTCTGGACAATACAAATCTACTGATGTTAACGGAGATATAGAGTGGTCGTTTATGGTCATCGGTACCAAGCATCAAGTCTTTATCTGTAAAGGTTACCCCAAGCCGTTCTTTTAAGGAGCAAACTTCATTCAAAGATGTGCTGGCCAACTGAGCTAAGAAAATCTCTAGATCAAACAAAGCTGTAACCAGAGACTCTCATCTTCTTTGAGAGGATTAAAGCGCATAGATGCTTATTTTGGCCAGCAACTTCCTAAGATGAGCTAGCACGTTATAATCCACTTTATATGATCCTCCAACCTTTACTTGGTTATGTGTTTCTTCCACTGATGGAGTTGGAGGTAACTCTTTTCAAGTTACAATCTGCTTTACTTTATCTGTCGAAGCTATTTTCGGGGATAATACGTTTCTGCTCCTTAAGTTCACTTCTATGATTTCTTCTTCTTGAGATGATGTAGGTAAAATTTTTGGTGTTTCTTCTTCATCAGAAAGATACAAGTTGATAGCAAGTGGTGCACAGTGGCATTTGAGGATCTGTTCCTCACTTCCGACGCCATCATAATCAGTATTGTCGATATCTTCTTCATTCTTGCTAACGGGTTCACCAGACTTAAGTACGATTTGAGGATCAGCTTGGGAATTGAAATTGAAGTTAGTTTGAGCAAAATCAGTTATGTTATTACTAGAAATAGTTAAAATGTAGCCGGAATCATAATCATTATATTCATAAGACCCCAGAGGGACAAAAAGATAATCATAGATGGATAGGAGTTCGAGGATTTTATTTTTTAAATATGAGAAAACCAATCTAACAGTGGCAGCCCCTATCCTACACCTCATGCTATCAATCTTCACGACGTCGCTCTTTTCTTTATCTTCTAATTGCAGTGACTTCTCTAGAGAAATCTCGAACTTGGGCTCGGCAGGCTGAAAACTCTGAACGGAGGCTTATGCTGAAGCGGTCTGAATCTGATTTAGTATTTTCTTGGATGACTTGTTCCAAACTGTAATCCATCCATATTCCTCTGAATACGGATCTATCAGAGTAATTGGTTTGGTCAAAATCATATTTACAAAAACTTTTTCAGTTCTTTTAAATATTCTTTCGAGATTGTTATATTCCCTTCCTTAAGATTCTTCTCAAGCCAATCCTTGAATATGAAACAATCCTCTATAGTGTGTCCAAGCATCCTGTGATACAGGAAATAATTAGGTTGATTCCTTTTGTCAATTTCTTCGGGTTACTTTGGATCTGATAATCTGAACTCGGACTTCTTCATTAGACTTCTAAACATTTTGGGTACCACTTTGGCTATGAAGGAATACACCGTTTTCTTCCGTTCCGACATGGATGGGCCCCTCTTATTCTCAGTTCAGTATGATCCTCCATGATGCGGTTGCCGGCTAGACTGACCATACTATTGTGTCTGTTATTAAGCATGTTGTGATGATAACTAGGAATCCTGACGAGAATTCTCTACATGCATTTTCATTGGTTGTTTTCCTTTGTCAACCGTTGTCACTGTTCGGACTTCTTCTCGAATATTAAGGCTATTCTGGTCTTTTATGATTTCTCCTAAGAATCCATATGTTTAAATTCCTCTTGTAGATTGCTAGCTTTGCTGAGTAGCTTCTCGAAGGATTTGATGGTGAGTCCCTTGAGCATGATGTTACTGGCCCATGAATGCTTTTTCTCAATCACATGATATTCCTATAACTGAGGTTCACATTTCATGCTAAGGTTTCTCCACCTCAAGATATAATCCACTAAGGTCTTGTTAGGCTTTTGCTTCTCCACGATGAGATCTCCAATAGAAACATGATGCTGCGCTCTGGCAAATCTCTTCACAAACAACTATTTTAATTCTGCAAATGTCTTGACTGGTCCATTAGGTAGTTCGACATAACAATCAAACGAGATTCCCAACAAGCTGCTAACAAAATGACGGAAATGCAAAGCCTCGTTACCTCCGGTGTTACCACAACTAGCTCGAAAATATGCTATATGCTGCCTGAAATTTTCAGTCCCATCAAATATGTTAAATTTTGGTGGCACAAAACCCTTAGGATAGGGTACGACATCTCCGGGTAGGGTCTACCTTTCAAAATTAATGTACCACCCTTATACTGGGCTAAGGCCTCCTGAACTTGTTCGACCATTTGTTTAAATTCCTTTTTTGATATAGCACTTGATGGAGAATCCTTCTTATATTGATCATTTCTGTTTGTTGAGACAACTTCCCTCCTTTCATCAGTGATATGTATTATCTCTAGCTGATTAACTTATGGAGAAGCTAACTGTTGGGGTTGAGACTGTTCATGAACTGTAGCCATGGCGGCCATGGCAGTGGCCATCTCTTCCATTCTTTTCTCCATTTGACTGATTTGCTCATCCCTTAGGAAGATAGCCCTACGTAGATCATCTACAGAATTTTGTTTGATGAGAGGTTGAGCGTCACGCGTAGATGCAGCGACTTTAGTTTTGATGACATGAATGTCCATGAAGTCTTCCTCAAGGTAATCGTCAAAGTCAAAATCTTCGTTATCCTCGCTAATAGAAACTCCATGTTCTTGGGCTAACTCAAAAATTTCGATCCTGGGCTTCTCAACCTTTTTTTTAATTACTGATTCTTGTATCATCTTAAGATCTGGAGGTCTCTACTGAACATCCTCTACTTGCTCATCCATCTTGTTGACAATAGCTGCGATAATGTAAGATAGTTTGGACCCTTGCTCCATTCCATGATCCTGCCGTACGGGCTCACTGAACTGTATTGGTACAACAACCTTAGGTACCCATACCTTTTTCTTCGGTGAAGATGTCCTGAGATAGGGTGTCTCAACATCGGTACATCGGAGAGAGGTATGCTCCCCATGGTGCAGATAAGATATAGTACACGGTAACTTCCTCATCTTTTCCTTCGGGACTTCTTGATGGGTAATTAACAAAATTCTTGGACCGAAGCGTGACTTAACTGGTAAACAGCCTGCGGGCCTCGAAGCAGCAAAAATAGTAGAATCAATCGTGGTAATGGTAGTATCAACCTGACTTACCAAATTGAATCTGACGGGAATGCGTGCTGGTAAAACTTTGATTGATTTGTGAGACTTTCAGGCAGATTTGAAATCTCTCAAAATATCTTTTTTCATGTGAGGGGTTACCGCACATCTCACTCGTTTAAGTAATTCACTGACGAAACAACCTTCCTTGGCAGCTAATCTATAGAACACTGTACTGACTCGGGTGATAAGAGTGGGCTTCTTCCTCTCCACACCAAGTCTATAAAGTGATGGTAAGGTAGCGACAATCTTTTGGATACTCTCGTACCCATCAGTGCCCATTAAGAGATGGAATCTACTCCCTTGTAGAAGCGGATAGGTCTCCTGTTTCCTCCTGATGAGGAATTTTATCAACAAACATTTCCTTAAAAATCTGGGCTTTAGTATCCTTTCAAATCTTTTGGCTGCGGTTCCTTCTTTGAGTTTGGGTTAACGACACAGTCCTCAAACTTGATTTGATTTCAAATACTGATAGAGGAACATCCAATCCTTCAGTCGGGTCTTCAACGATCATAACCTCTTTTCCCTTAGCAGAAGTGGGAACAACAGGCTTAGCAGGTGCCATGGTGGCAATAGCCTTTACCTTCTTGTAAGAAGGGAAATCCTGTAGATAGTTCAGGTTGAAATCAATAGACGGCACCTGAGTTTCCGGAGCAGCAACTTTCATTATGACAAAGGGATCTTTCCCAAGGATGACCTTGAGATTTTCAAACCCAGCTCCAAACTTGATGGTGGGGCAACGTTACGAGCATTACGACTCATCAGCAGGTTGCACGAGAAAGTGAGCGTTGGAAATGCCATTGTAGCAGCTTCAAATGAAAGCTCTGGGGTAAGTTATTTGACTAATACCTTGTAATTCTAGTGCGAGCACTAAAAAATTAACAAAGGTTGGTCCGTAGACTAGGCGAGTCTATATTTAATTTATGAAGATTTTAAAATTTAGTAAAAATAATTTGAAAGTAAAAAGTTTTAGTTAATATAAGAAAATTTACGGTGCAAGCGTGGCACAACACAATTCGATTTAATTTGCAAAATAACAAATAAAATTCAAAGGAAAAAATAAAGTACAAGACCCAGTGTGGGACCAACTTTACAACGCATAATGCCCGGGCGGAACTAATCCACCAACACACCTATTGGGGGTCCGACCCCACACAAAGATAAAAAGTCCTAACAAACTCCTGAACCACTCTATTCAAAGGTTATTGAACAAACAATTTTGAAATCCAAAAGAGTTGACCGTACTTTCTCAAGAAAGAAATGGGTGAAGCATGCCAACAAAAGAAGGGTAATCTAGCCCATAAGGGACATAGACACATTACCGATGTTTAAATATAATATTCCTTGATTAATATGGAGAGAGAAATAATTCCTCAGCGGAGGTACCAGAAGCTGCCGACACTAAGAAGTTGAGGAGTTGCTTGTTCAAATTTGTCGGTCGTCGGAATCAAAATCCCGTTGCCTGCTTCGAAAAGACATTTAATTTATATATTGTTGGCACTATATTTGGTGTGAGGAGTTGCCCATTAGAAGTTGTCAGCCGCTAGAATCGAAATCCCGTCGCACGCTTCTGAAATGAATTTAATTTACATATATATAAGTTTAGAAAAATATGAAATTAAACTGACCCCATATTTTTCACAGTTTAAATGAAAGAGCACTATACTTCAAACCCTGTATCTTTCCCGAAAGACAAACACAATACTTGAGGGTGAGACTTGATCAAATAAACTAAGAAATATATGACGTCCGTTTGGTCTGTGAAACCATTTTATTCATCGACAAGTTTTTCTATTTAATACAAAGAATTAAATAGGGTTTATATTAAGCTGGGTTCAGAAAAGCTTCCTATA
>JXCR01084123.1:0-20800 GCA_002079205.1 Phalaenopsis hybrid cultivar | reverse complement strand
TCATGAGGTACCAGAAATTCTTGAACTCATCTTTCCTAAACGCTTTAAAAGATATCTCATTAGACATAACACAAATAAAAATTGATAACATAAGTAATTAATTATAATTTTATGATGTTGTGTGATTTCAAATAACTCAGTATATCAATCAACGAATCTGTAACAACGAGAATACAACATACCTTATAAAAAAAGGGTTCTTAGTTAGCTTTAACCGACGTAATATCAATTCCGTGTGCTTCACATATGCATATCACCAAATAAGGCAATCCAGAAGAACCTCAAAAACCATATCACAGAAAAGAAGAGATGAACTTGGTTGTTTTCATTAAGATTTCACATGTGACACCTGCCGAAAGCGACAAAGAGGCCATTAGAAGAACCCCATAAGGTCAAAATCTCATCATAAACCTCTAAAACCCACCAAAATAAAAACAAAAGAAATGCAAAAGGAAAAAACACTCACAAACAATGTAAAAAAACAATACAATCAATATTAAATACAAAATGAACAAAAAAACATAAACTATATAAAATTCAAATATAAAAAATAGTGAATCTCTTCAACAACCAATACAATTAAAAATATATAAAAACTCCAATCATTCTCCAACAATTGCATCCATACTTCGTTCTCTCAACGTTGTCATCTCACTTGCACTTTCCCCGTTTTTAATACAGGTCTCGACAACATCATTTTTAGCCTGTGACAAAGACTATCCAAGATGGTACTTATTTGCCTCAGCAGAGATATGTTCATGATTATCGTCCACCCTGCAGAATTCAATGTCATTACGGAAAGAATGCTGTTGAATATAATTGTAGAGAGTCATCGTGACAATCACAATCTAAACTTGTTTGGGAAACAGGTAAGATGTCATATCGCATAGTATAACTCATTTCTTCTTAAAAACACCAAAAGTTCTCTCAATGACATCGTGTTAGGTCATGCCTTGGACTTTCTGCCTCCTTTGAGTATCGGCAGTGATCCAAATGGCATTGGTTTGGATGGGCTCATCATTCTTTCAGTTGGGGCCTTCTTTTATCTGTGGGTGATCACTTCGATAGCTACAAATTCTTTCAGCTTCCTGACCTTAATCAAATCTTCGACCAAGCTTATGAGGTGTCTGCACTCTTTTGTGTTGTGATTCTGGTCTTTGTAGTAGGTGTATTTGTTCTGGTTTTGGGCCCAGCTTCTGACCCTCATTGGCTTACGTTTCTTGAAGTAATCTTTATCTTGGATTGCTTCCACCAGTTTGGCCATCAAAATTCTTAGGGGAATCATTTTGAGTTGTTTTGCTTGAGTCGTTAGTCGCTTATTAGGGTGGGTCAGCTGTTGACTAGGGCATTGAGATTGTTTTTCTCGACAGTCGCTCTTCTGACTCCCTTTGTTGTCGTGGTGCTCGTCGCTTTCATAATGTGGGTGGGTAGGAGGACGGAATCCATATTTAGCCCTCCAATCGTCCTCCATCAATGCTCCCTTTTGAGATTGAGCATTAGGGACAACATTCCTAGTCTCCTCTCGATCGTTAAGGATGAACTCCTTAGCGACAATATGATGATTGGCCATCTCCAGTAGTTCAATAATCAATTTTGGCAGGTATATGGCATATTTGAAATGCTCTCTCCTTACTCACTTTGTTAGGGTGACTTGCGTGATCAGAGGTTCAACATTTTGAATCTCCAGCATTTTCCACTAAAATCTATTGATGTGCGACCGAAGGGTCTCTCCTTCTTTATGTTTGATAAGTAGGAGAGCCCTAGACTTCTTCCATGGCCNGCTTCTAGATAGTAGGGGTATTATAGTAATATTGTATAGGAACACATCCTTGTGCATAGGATATTGCAGCTACGGGGAATAGGTTAGGTTGTTTGGGCAGCTGTAGCTTAATAACAAGTTGATGCGGATAAACCGACCGTCTATTTATTATTTACAGNGCTTCTAGATAGTAGGGGTATTATAGTAATATTGTATAGGAACACATCCTTGTGCATAGGATATTGCAGCTAAGGGGAATAGGTTAGGTTGTTTGGGCAGCTGTAGCTTAATAACAATTTGATGCGAATAAACCGACCGTCTATTTATTATTTACAATTTGAAAATAACTATGCTGTTGTTTCTGAACAAATGATTATTCTTCCTCTGTATAGTAATGGTGTTTGTAACATAACTATTATATCAATACATTTTATACTTTATAAGCAAAAAATCAGAGTAGAACATTGCATAAAAAGATAAGACACCTCACTTAGCAATGAGTATCATGATTATTAAATTAAGAAAAAGATGATTAAAATAATAATTAATAATATGATAATTTTATTTTTAAAATAAAAACAACGTATTTCACAAGTTAAGTTGTCCTCCAGAGATACTCTCCATGATGATCACTCTCGACGATTAAAACTTCCAGCCTATATGCCCACCAAAAAGGTCACAGTTTTCAGTGATTCTTTGCAGACATCTGTAAAATTGTCTTGCATAGCTATAAAGCTGATGTGAAGTTAGCAGAAAACTTTGAAGTCCACAATAGCAGTGCAATCTNGTCCTCCAGAGATACTCTCCATGATGATCACTCTCGACGATTAAAACTTCCAGCCTATATGCCCACCAAAAAAGTCACAGTTTTCAGTGATTCTTTGCAGACATCTGTAAAATTGTCTTGCATAGCTATAAAACTGATGTGAAGTTAGCAGAAAACTTTGAAGTCCACAGTAGCAGTGCAATCCTCATGAGGTACCAGAAATTCTTGAACTCATCTTTCCTAAACGCTTTAAAAGATATCTCATTAGACATAACACAAATAAAAATTGATAACATAAGTAATTAATTATAATTTTATGATGTTGTGTGATTTCAAATAACTCAGTATATCAATCAACGAATCTGTAACAACGAGAATACAACATACCTTATTAAAAAAAGGTTCTTAGTTACCTTTAACAGACGTAATATCAATTCCGTGTGTTTCACATATGCATATCACCAAATAAGGCAATCCAGAAGAACCTCAAAAATCATATCACAGAAAAGAAGAGATGAACTTGGTTGTTTTCATTAAGATTTCACATGTGACACTTGCCGAAAGCGACAAATAAACCATCAGAAGAACCCTGTAAGGTCAAACGTCTCATCATAAACCTCCAAAACCCACCAAAAGAAAAATAAAAGAAATGCAAAAGGAAAAAACATTTACAAACAATGTAAAAATAAATAAATAAAATCAATATTAAATACAAAATGAACAAAAAAACATAAACTATATAAAATTCAAATATAAAAAATAGTAAATCTCTTCAACAACCAATACAATTAAAAATATATAAAAATTCAAACCATTCTCCAACAATTGCATCTGTAATTCGTTCTCTCAACCATATCATCTCACTTGCACCTTCCCCGTTTTTAATACAGGTCTCGGGAACATTTTTAATACAGGTCTCGGGAACATCATTTTTAACCAGTGACAAAGACTATCCAAGATGGTACTTATTTGCCTCGATAGAGATATGTTCATGATTCTCGTCCACCCTGCAGAATTCGATGTCATTACTGAAAGGATGCTATTGAATATAATTGTAGAGAGTCATCACGACAATCACAATCTAAATTTGTTTGGGAAACGGGTAAGATGTCATATCGCGTAGTATAACTCATTTCTTTTTCCAAACACCAAAAGTTTTCTAAATAACATCGTGTTAGGTCATGCCTTGGACTTTTTGCCTCCTTTGAGTATCGGCAGTGATCCAGATGGCATTGGTTTAGATGGGCTCATCATTCACCCTGTCAGTTGTAGCCTTCTCTTATCTGTGGATCACTTTGATAGCCACAAATACTTTTAGCTTCCTAGCCTTAATCAGATCTTCGACCAAGCTTCTGAGGTGTCTGCACTATTCTGTGTTGTGGTTCTGGTCTTTTAAGTAGGTGTATTTGTTCTTGTTTTGGGCCCAACTTCTGACCCTCATTGGCTAACGTTTCTTGAATTAATCTTTATCTGGGATGACATCCACCAGTTTGGCCATCAAAATTCTAAGGGGAATCATTTTAAGTTGTTTCACTTGAGTCATCGGTCGGTTGTTAGGGTGGGTCGACCGTTGACTAGAGTATTGAGACCGTCTTTCTCGACAGTCGCTCTTCTGACTCCCTTTGTTGTCGTGGTGCTCGCCGCTTTCATAATGTGGGTGAGTAGGAGGATGGAGGCCATATTTTGCCCTCCAACCGTCCTCCATCAAAGCTCTCTTCTGAGGTTGAGCATCAGGGACAACCTTCCTAACCTCCTCTCGATCGTTAAGGTTGAACTCCTTAGCGACAATATGATGATTGGCCATCTCAAATAGTTCAATAACCAATATTGGCAGGTGTATGACATATTTGAAATGCTCTCTCCTTACTCCCTTTGTCAGGGTGACTTGCGTGATCAGAGGTTCAAGATTTTGAATCTCCAACATTTTCCACTAAAATCTATTGATGTGCGACCGAAGGGTCTCTCATTCTTTATGTTTAATAAGTAGGAGAGCCCTAGACTTCTTCCATGGCTTTTGTGCACTAACAAAATGGGCTATGAATAGCCTCATGAACTTGAGGAGCCGAAACTGAGAATTTAATAAGTATGATGTGGATTCTGTCTGTATTCAGGACTATAATGAATCTCAAATTTTGTTAAAACTGAGAGATAATAATTANAGTTTCTTTGAGCTGAGATGGTAGTGGCAGAAGGGATGGCTTCAATGACGGCATCAGCTAGATCTGAAATGAAGGAAGAAGTGCAGCCCAAAGCGGGGACCCTACCCCAGTTTGTGATGCCAGATTCTAGAGCCAAGTTCTTGTACTCCATGTCAATTTCTTCCAAAGTTTCTATGTGCTCGCTAACAAAGCTGGATTCAGAGGGAGATATGTCAGAATTAGATCCATAACTATTAAGGAAAATAGTAGAAAAAATAGACATGCCACTCAATTCCTATGTATTTACATATCTAATACCTAAACTTGAATTTTTAGTTAGCTAAGGTTATCCGTGCATGAAAAAGATGTTTTTCACTTCTTAAAAGTTAAAAACAGCGGTATTCTGATGGAATGTGAAAGATTTGAGTGGTATGAATGCACAAAGTAAAATTTAGGTTTTAGATATGTAAATACATAGGAAATGGGTGATATGCATGTATATGCAACAAACTGCAACAACAAACAACAACAACAACAAAGCCTTAATCCCACTACGTGGGGTCGGCTACATGAATCCTTTTTCAACACAACAACAACAAAGCCTTAATCCCACTACGTGGGGTCGGCCACATGAATCCTTTTTCTCCATGCAACAACAACAAAGCCTTACTCCCACTACGTAGGGTCGGCTACATGAATCCTTTTTCTCCATTGAACAACAAAGCCTTAATCCCTCTACGTGGGGCCGGCCACATGAATCCTTTTTCTCTATTGCGTCTTTGAACAAAAACAACAACAACAAAGCCTTAATCCCACTAATGGGGTTGGCTACATGAATCATTTTTCTCCATTGAGTCAACAACAACAAAGCCTTAATCCCACTGTGTGGGGTCGGCTACATGAATCCTTTTTCTCCATTGTGTCCTATTTAGGTCATAATTTTCATTTAGTTCTAATAAATTAAGATCATTTTTAATGTGGGGTCGGCTACATGAATCCTTTTTCTCCATTGCGTCCTATTTAGTGTCATATTTTCATTTACTTTGGTCGGCCATATGAATAAGAAACAACAACAACAACAAAGCCTTAATCCCACTACGTGGGGTCGGCTACATGAATCCTTTTTCAACAATAACAACAACGTATAATATGATTAAAAAAATAAATATTAAAGCATACAACAACAACAACAACAATAACAAAGATTTAACCCCACTACGTGGGGTCGGCCACATGAATCCTTTTTCTCCATTGCGTCCTATTTAGTGTCATATTTTCATTTAGTTATAATAAGAATCCTTTTTCTCCATTGCGTCCTATTTAGTGTCATATTTTCATTTAGTTCTAGTAAATTAGGATTATTTTTAATACAATAAGCCCAAGTCTTCCTAGGTCTACCTCTGCCTTTCTTAACACAAATCATTTTTAATACAATAAGCCCAAGTCTTCCTAGGTCTACCTCTGCCTTTCTTAACACAAGCCAAATCTATATGCATGTATATGCCCCAAAATAAAAAAAAAAATTTGAGAAAGTGGAATTAAATGTTAGACAAGGAGGTGTCTTCATGAATTTTACTGGTTATTTGTTACTGTCTTGTTTCAGGATTGTCAAAATCTGATATGTTCTTGAAAATTGAGCAAGTTAATTATAGTTCTCCTGGAAGAAAAAAAATAAAGAAATTTGTAGCCTTTTTAAGAAAACAGACATTTTTTTTGTGGGGCATTTACGTATAAAACTCTTGTGCATTTACATATCGGACACCCAAGCTTTCATATTTATATGCAGAAAACTCTGAATGTTTTATATTACATTAAAAATACTTTTTGAAAGTGAAAATTTATGCCACTGACATATAAATGTAAATATCAAACTTTGGGTGTCAGATGCATAAAAATTGTGAGAAATTCTTTTTTTTTTCACTTGGACAAAATGATTAGAGCAAAATTCAGGAACCTTGATAGATAGTTCAAAGAAGTTTCTTAATAGTAAATGAAATTAACTACCTTATTGGAACAGTGAGAAGACTTCTAACCCCTTTCTGGCCAAGCTCGACTATAACTTCATCAGTATAAGGTTTCAGCCACTGCACAGGCCCAACTCGGCTCTGAAAATACGTAGAAAATTAACGAGATCAGGCAAATTACAGATGATTCTGAAGCAGAAAAAAGGAAAACTAATTAGCAGCTAAGGGGTCAACTGGGATCATTTTTAATTATTTTAATATTTTATTTTGTTTATATTTATTTAAGATAAAATATGTCAGGTAAGTTGAAAATATATTTAGTTATTTTTAAAACACTCTAAACTTCTAAAAATTATTCTGAGTATATTTTAAAAATAAATTGATTTATTTTTAAACTAAAAAAAATTCAAAACATACAGCAAACAAACATGTTTTAAAAAAAAAAAAAAAACTTAAGAAAAAAAAATGAAAAGAAAGGCAAAATGCACCTGATAGGCCAGAGTGTGGCTATTCNAAAAAAAAAAGTTAGCAAATAAAATATTAATGTCATATTTTATTCACACTCCAATTTTATTGTAGAAAATATATCTGAAACAAAATGCAAGAACAATAACATAGAAAAGATGTTTGAGCTCCATTATATTCTACACTTTATTGTAGGGTGTCTCTAGGTTAAGGGATCAATTTTCAACTGATTCAACTTTGAATTGGTTCTCCGGCCGATTCAATTTAGTTCTAAAACCGATTTCACACAAAGCCAGGTAGAGATGATGATTCAACCAGAAAATTGGTGAACCTGTTTTGCTTTTGCCGGACTACCTGATTTTAATATCGGCCAATTTATAGTTTTTTTAATTTTAATCAAATTGATAAAAATAAATTATTTAGATTAAATAAATTAATTAATTAAATTCATATGACTTAATTTAAAGCTGAACGACTTACAAAATAAAAAGAGTGACTGGTGAAATTTATANAATATCGGCCAATTTATAGTTTTTTTAATTTTAATCAAATTGATAAAAATAAATTATTTAGATTAAATAAATAAATTAATTAAATTCATATGCCTTAATTTAAAGCTGAACGACTTACAAAATAAAAAGAGTGACTAGTGAAATTTATCCTAATTTTAATGTTATTCTTGTTCAAATCTAGTACTAAGTACTCCAGAAATTTTTCCAAGCATTTGCATGAACATATGACCATATACAAAAAACATGACCAAACTATTATGCCCCAAAGGTTTTATCTAGAAACATATTCAAAATATTTCATGGTGAAATGCTTGGATTTAAAATATTGTTATATTGATTTCATGAAAATATTATTGTTACATAATTATTATATAATTTAAATCATATTAAATAATTTTATTATTTATTATATTATCCCATTCAATTCTAATCAAATCTTTGAATCCTAGATATCTCATTCCAGTTCAATATATGATCTAGTTTACAAAACCTTACAAAATAACACAATTCATAATTTTTAACTTTGCGTGATGTTAGCAACTATTAATACAAAATAAAAGAACAAACATAATTCATTCCAAAAAAAATAATAAATAAGAAGTCATAAAAAATGAAATTTCACAAAAAATCTGAGAATAAATAAAACCCTCACAGCACTTTTAAGATACATATTACAGAAAAAAAAAATTCAAAATACAATGAACTTGACAAAACCTTAATCACACATGTAAAAGGAAATTATAAAGTAAATAAATGAAAAAGAGCAACTGCAGCATACTGCACATGGAAAGGCATATGAAGGAGGAAAGGCATATGAAGGAGGAAATCGGCTAACTGCAACCGGTGGTAATGCATATAATTTGGCGATAAAATCAAGCTAAATTTAAAAATTCATAGGGAAGCAACATTGCAGAACTCACATAGAAGGAAACACACACCAAAAGCAGTAGTCAAACAAGACAACAAAAGAAGCAAAACATGTGAAACACAAGAAATTCTACAGCAGAAGGTATAAGAAGACAGTAATCCATGACAGTCTTACAGTAGCAAAACAACATTTTGATCTACAGTGCAGGCAAATTCAAAGTACAAGAAAACAATATGCTGAAAGCTTAGGATCGGTAATCAAGTGCAATAGGGAAATTAACTGTAGCAAAGTTGGAAAAACCAAGTAACAATGGCTAAAGACTTGAGAAACCATACCATATCCTTAAATATTTTAGAGAACGAAACCTAGTCTCAATAGGATCATTATTTTAAGCAAATTTTATCAAAATCAACTAGAAAAATAGAGTAGACTCAGTAGAGATAACTGCATCAATTTTAATGCATATAACTTGGAACTGAAAATGAATAAGTGAAACAGGCAGATTTTGCTAAGTGCTATGATAAAAACAACGAAACTCATAGCTACATTATTAAACACTAAATAATTCAAAATTAGTCGAGAAGGGTTTGGCGAGCGAAAAAAATACAAACAAACATAGTTGAAAATGAAAAGCGAAAAAGGTGATTCTCTGATATGCTATGATGGAGAAAGGAAAAAAAGTAAAATAAACTCGTAAACAGAAGGTGATTAAAACTGATTGAGTAAAATCATGAATATTTATGGCCATATATATGTAAATTGCAAATATTCTATCTAAAAAAAGGGCCAGAATAAAAAAAACTAATAATTATAATAAACTGGACAAACTAAAAGTTTCTAGAATGTTTGTCATTGGACAAGGGTACTAAACTCTAGATGGGGCTCACCTTTTATGAATAAATAATTAGGAAAGCACAATGACCAAAGATAGACGATTGCTTCATCTAAGAGCATGAGATAATAAGGCGTCTAGCTTCAATGATTATTATAGTTGGTAAATCAAGAGGATATATGGAGCTATAACATAATAATTATCTCATATAAACCATTGTACTTTTTTATAGTTGGTACAATAACTAATTCTTTGAACGTGCAGGAATATAGAAGTCTCACAAAATACGAACTTTTTTGTTGTCTTCATGTATTACAAATAAAAAAAAAAACTATCTATGAAATAATACCTAACTAATGTATCTCACATGAAGCTTATGCATAATAAAACCACCATTTACATCATCATTAGCTTAATTGACAATAAAATAAGATCAACATTATAAATCCCTTTTTTTATCATTTATGCTTAGTATTTTTTGAGGTATTAAACTTTCTCTTCACAAATCAATTGAACAACTTCTATCAATGGAGTCCTAGGTGCATTGCTTCATTCCTAATTCTTAGGCATTAATTCTACTATTCATGTAGCCATATTTATAAAAAACTAGTAAGTCTAATTTTTCTCATGACAAAATCAAATGGCCCAATGGCTATGCCTATAATGCTATTACTGATGACAATCACAACATAAATAGAACATCAAACTATGTGTCCAAAACTTTGATTTGGTTTTAAGCGACCAACTTAGTATAAAGGAAAAAAGACTAGTAATTTCACACAATCAAAGTAAGTTAACAAAAGCAGGCATGATCAGCTCTTTCAATCAAGTCCTCTCCAAATCATTATGATTAGGACCAAATTTTGAGAAGATGAAATGATGTTTATAGATGACACAAATATAGCCCAAGCAACAAGCACAAGTGTTAGGACATCAAAATGGCATCTTTTTGAGCCAAAACCTGTAGCATGTGCTCTAAAAATTTTAAATGGTTATCAGTCATAAGCTAGGGAAAGCCTGAAGCAATAGTTAGGATGCCTCTATTTTGACGTGGAACTTAGAGGTTCAAATCATAGAAGTCACGTCTCATTTACATGACGACGACGAGTAAATGAGGATATTAAGCATAGAATATGAATTACAACACAATAAAATAAGAGAAGAAAAATTAAAATAATTGGCTCAATGATGACGACTAAATGAGGATATTAAGACAGATATGAGGTAAAATTATAAATAATAGGTTGATTAAAGATTATATAAGAGATTATGATAGTAGCATCTAAAGAAATTATCGTAGTAATAAATAGAATTTAAGTAGTTGGAGTATATAAATGGAGGGCAGAAGATAAAAGCAAAGGATTAGAAGACAAACAGATGAAGCAGTAGGAACATATTTAACACCACAAACTATACTCAATAGAAATGAATGGAGCATAAGCATAAAGCAAAAATCAAAATGACATAAAGATTATAATGAAAGGATAAATGCATAAAGATTATTATTCCACATCAATAAAGAATAATGCTAAGGATGCTGATGATTAATAAGGATAAATGCATAAAGATTATAATGAAATTTTATCAGGTGTGAAATTAGATTGGTAAACTTCTTTCTTGCTCCTACAGAAAAAATTAGGAATATTTCAAAAATTTTCCCCTGACACATTCAACCCCATAACCAAGTAATTCCATAGCAAATTATTATAACTTAATTCCCATTCCATGTATTTCAATAAAAATAAGAAACTAAGCAAGCCCTTCACTTAAAGTGTGGATTTAAGATCACATTAAACAACTGTCCTAACAAAAATCAACTCTCTTCTACCTCAATGCAAAGACAAGTAAATGAGTTAATTGAAAGAGAATACCTCATCAGGTTTAGAAAATTTTGACAATTCTTTCTCTATCAAATCAGCTATCGATCTTATATAACCTTGACGTTGATACCATGATTCTATTACAGAGATAGCTACTCTTGTAAAATAACCATCCTCCCTGCAAGTGATACATATCAGTAAACACTAAACATTAACCCACCAGAGCTTAGCATTTCAAAGACTTAGTCAATAAAGAAATGGATACTATAGTTATAGATTTTTCACCTGAAGATACTTTGAAGAACACGGATGCTTGAACCACTAGTTGAAATGGAGAACTGAGGATATAATGGTAGAATAACAAGCTTGGTAATGTTTTCCCGCTTTATCTGACAATTTTAATTTGAAAATTGTTCAAAGAAAATGAAATTGCAAAACAATTTGTAGTTAACTAAATAGAATATGGATAGGAAGCGAATTATGTTACATAGAAATACTATATAAATCAACTTGTCATTGGCAAAGGCTTCCCTTTCTATTATACTCTAAAAATAATTCCTAAGGCTATTTTCCTTCAACGAAGGTGCAATAACTACATGTACACGGTCGTTTGAGGTGATCTTTTTTTTCTATTTTGTTTTGTTTATGTTTTGATTTAAAACAAAACATGTTTGACTATTTGATTAATGTATGGTGGCTTTTAAGAACATTCAAAATACTTAAAAGTTGGTTAGAGTGTTTTTAAAACATATTAATTTTTTTTAGAAACAAAAAATGAACATGTGTAACAAAAACGCTAAACAAACATGTTTTTAAAAACAAAATGAATAACAAACACAACCCAAAAAAAAAACAAAAAATCAAAACAAGCCCTGCAAATTTCTAAATGCCATACACCATCATGTTACCAATTTTGATCTAGCGACCACAACAAGATTCCAAAGTTTATACCACCAAGAAGTCTCCAAAAAAGTAACACTGACAGATTATCGGGAAAATAATTTGATTGGTCACTTGATANATGTTACCAATTTTGATCTAGCGACCACAACAAGATTCCAAAGTTTATACCACCAAGAAGTCTCCAAAAAAGCAACACTGACAGATTATCGGGAAAATAATTTGATTGGTCACTTGATGAATAAAAAACATAACTCATTGAAAACTGGTATTAAATAAAATAAGTCGAACTATTTGGAAGCCATAAAAGAAAAATGAAGAACCTGCTGAATAGCTTCCTCTGTAAATGGATGCCAGTATCGCATTGCAACAAACACACTTGCATGCAAACCTTTGTCTTCCAAGGCAATTTTTAGAGCCTGTGCCTGACAGAACAATAATTTGGAGTAAGCATCAAAGCAGCTTCTCAATAATCTTTACAAACATATATAATAGGTGATTCGTTTCGGTTAAAATATAGATACAAAATGAACTAGGAACGTAAACATGTTCCAAATAATCAAGCNCAATAATTTGGAGTAAGCATCAAAGCAGCTTCTCAATAATCTTTACAAACATATATAATAGGTGATTCGTTTTGGTTAAAATATAGATACAAAATGAACTAGGAAAGTAAACATGTTCCAAATAATCAAGTAAAAACACAATCATGTAGGAATCTTTTGTACAAACTTGAAAATTAAAACATAAAAAGGTGATCCCATATGTTAAATTAACAAAATAAGAATTAGTGGCATCGACTTAGAACCCACTCATAGAAAGTGTTTTGGTATACAAATAAATGTTTTTCCATTCAAAACTTAACAATATAAAAGTCTTTCATACCTGCTCATCTGTAATCTTTCTTAAAGGCGATCCACCACCAATAGAAGCATAAGCTTCTTTACTCTTTGGAGCTCTAAATGTTGAGATTAGCTTGGCCAAGGGCTTTTGAAGAAAACGGAACAGCCTGGGAAGTCTGATTATATCCTGTGGCATATTAAAAAAAAAAAATTCAATCCTAAATACAAAGCGAGAAAAACTCAAAAAGACTTCAAGCACTAAAATCAAACATCAAACGTCAAGAACCTTTTATAAAAACTATCTATCATCAAACAGATACAAAACAAATAGTTGCCATCTTATATCAAGTGAACGATTCAATACTGAAATTGCTAACATTTAAATGTTTTTCGGCTTTACTTGTAGGAATATCAGCCAAGTTTTAGAACATGACAGCAAATGAGTGGCATAAACATTGAAAGTATACACAAAAGATCAATGTCCATCAAAATAGCAAACAACANAATGTTTTTCGGCTTTACTTGTAGGAATATCAGCCAAGTTTTAGAACATGACAGCAAATGAGTGGCATAAACTTGAAAGTATACACAAAAAATCAATGTCCATCAAAATAGCAAACAACAAAAAAAGCCTCCTTCCACAAAAGCAGTCAGCCTTTGCATCCAGATACTAGGCTTTCGATCATATCAAGTTACTCATTGACGTCATGCATTTTATCTCTTTACAAAACGGTGCATTGACTCCCAATTCATATATCATAAATATTCAAAAATAAAATAGTTTAAAAAAAACAAAAGTAACCGCGCAAAAAATCTTAAACTTAATAAATTTGATTATTTGTTCCAATAAAATAATCTCTTGAAGGCATTTATGGCAGTTGCTTTAACTCCTTGAAAAAATGCAATATCTTCATAAAATCTGGTGTGATTGCATTGGATTATGCAACATAACATTTTTTTCGACACTAACAAGTAAAAAAATACTCATTTAAAAGCACTATGGGCATCATAACCACCAGCAATAAGCATCAAGCCAATAAACCAACAAGACTCCAGTCCAANGTTTTCATTTTTCTTGACACCAAAAAAAAAAAAAAAATCATGCATTACCTTTACACTGAACCAAGAACTTCAAAGTGTTCCAAATACAATACATTACTTCTAAACTACATTTTTATTTCAGCAAATCAAATAGCCCATAAATAAATTCAATTTAATGGACAAAATATCACTTTTTCTGCCAGGAACATTTGAAAATATAATCTTCTTCATCATTGTTGATATAGATAGTAACCTTGTTATAAGTAGAATACTTCCCAGGAAAAAAAATCAAGCAATTGATACTCTATTTATGGAAATTCGTCATTACAATACGCTGATAGCGCAACTACCAATTAATTGAAATGTTACCCAATGTTAACAAGACTAAATGAATTCAATTTGATGTCTAAAACAACCTTTTTTTTGTGATGCACAATAGAAAAAAGAAATATTCATTATTTTTAATGCAGATGGCTGCTTCAAAAGGATATCAATGGAAACTTATGATTAAAATACTTCCACTGGAAAAATCAAAGCAAGTAAACTGATGTGCTTTATGGAACTTTGTCATTACTACATAATAGAAAGAGAAACATCATCACGGCATATCCTTTTTGGGTTCCCCAATTACATGCTTGCAACAATTTCCATTATTGTGCCCTTGAGAAAGCAAAAAAATGCTACTTTCAACTAAGTTCAAAAATAAATAAATTACTAACAAAGTCTACAATCGATTTGAACATTTTGATAACAAAGATAAGAGTTGAGAGTTGTAAGAATCTGCAACGAACGCTACTATAAAAAGTTGAAATACTACTAAAGAGCGAGTTCACAACCTTCAATTGTACAACTACGCTTGTGAAATCCAACCTAAAAAGAGAGTAAAATGGGATGAAGTTTTTTCCAAAGAAGAGGCTATAGAACAGGAAATTTATCCATGAAGGGACGCATGATGGGTACGAAAATCATAAAAAATAATAATATTTGAGGATGATTGGTAAGGGTGGGTGATGAGAGGCAACACAGTGAGCACATATGATATGGCATAATAGGAGGGGAATCAATAAGCGCTGAGTATGTGAGATAATGAGAGAAGAGAGTAGGCACAAGATTATGTGAGGCCCAAAAGGGGAGAAATCAAGGAGTAAACACAACAAAGCTAAAAAGGAAAAGGGTCTCATGTGAGTAAGGTCAAGAGCAAGTAAGGTATGAGCAGAGGAGTCACATGAGGGGACCTTTCCAGTTCATTTATTTGAAGTTACAAGCTAAGGGATCATGCTTACATCCTTCTACCAAATAGATAACAAAGAAAAATGTCAAGAGAAATGAAACCAGTGCATGAAAAGAATCAAGAAAGTAGAGAGAAAAGTAATTTAACTAGAAGAATAAGGAAAAGGCTATGGGTATAAACAAAGAGAGAAATAGAAACCTTAAAAGAGAAGGAATCCCTACAAGAGATGCTACAAAAATTTTATTAAAATCCCTATCCATCATCAATAATCTTCAAATGAAGACTAAAGATCTATTAAAAAACTTGAGACTTGGACTGCTTCCCTAAAATATAATAAGACTACTATGCAAGGAAATAAAATATCACTATTACATATAAGAAACATATTTAAAATATGCTTTAAAATTTTTGGCAGGTATCTAATGGTTAATAATTGTATTTCATCACATCCCAAACACATATAATTACTCAACTTACTGTCAACTCAAGCTTGACAAGAAGCAAAATGTAACATAATCTTTGAAGGAAACCTTTTTATAATTAACTTTCTTATTGAATTTGGTTTCCTTTTTATTTATTTGTAAGGGTAGTTTTGTAATTATGTGTATAAGTGCTACTAACGGAGGCTACCATATGTATATCCCATTCTCATACAGTATTTTTTGTTTTTTGAGTTTTGTTTCAAATTATCATGAGTTTTGAAAAGAATTTACCTAGTTTGGAGAACGGGAAGGTCACATAGTGGCTGTCCAACGGAGTTATTGAGGGATCAGGCAGATGGAACACTTCCAGTTTCTTGACAGTTGCATAAAGGGGTGAAAACAATAATTGAGCTAGAAAAGTCATTGTCAAGAAAGTGTCCAGGATGCAACTATTGCCTAATTTGATAGCAGTCGCATCTCTTTGGAGTTCTCAATCTATATAACAGCAGGCTCTACTCTCAGATTTCTTGAATTTAGAATAGACTCATCAATATATTGAGCCCATACCTCCATCTATCAGATTCTGTATTTTCCAGCATCTTTATTATCATTTTGCTTTCATGTAAATATTTAAATTATTGTTTTGTTTCTTTTATCAGAAGGGTGGGCAGCTAGACAGTCAAGCCAAGAAAGAGTTGAAGAAAAATTTCATTTTTTTTGTTGTTCTTCAAACCTTTTCTCGGCTAGATTTTTTGGATCCTAGGCACAAATTGTGNTTGTTTTGTTTCTTTTATCAGAAGGGTGGGCAGCTAGACAGTCAAGCCAAGAAAGAGTTGAAGAAAAATTTCTTTTTTTTCTTTTGTTCTTCAAACCTTTTCTCGGCTAGATTTTTTGGATCCTAGGTACAAATTGTACCAAGTTCTTTGTTGTCCTTTCCTATTACTATAATTTGCTTTGTTTTTTGAACAGTTAATCTGCTAGTTTATTTTCCTCTTGTACGGTTTCCTTGACTGTTTGAAATTCCAATGAAACCAAAATTCCAACAAAGAAACTGCGAAAGGAGAACAAAGTTCCCAATCAAGTATCTTTGGATAGTAGGATAGGANGCTAGTTTATTTTCCTCTTGTACGGTTTCCTTGACTGTTTGAAATTCCAATGAAACCAAAATTCCAACGAAGAAACTGCGAAAGGAGAACAAAGTTCCCAATCAAGTATCTTTGGATAGTAGGATAGGAATCAAAGAAGGGTACGCAACCACAAGAATAAGTGCAGCGACTGCATGATTGCAAGGACCAAGCCTTTGAGATGAATCAAGAATCAACAACAAGGAATTTCTACTAAAGGTGAGTTCGTTATTCTTCTATGAGGTTTTTGTTTCAGTTAATTATGTCAAAATCCTTTGTATTCTCTGTTAGAATATCTCTGTAAGTCCGGTTGTATTTTTTTTTTCNTCTTCTATGAGGTTTTTGTTTCAGTTAATTATGTCAAAATCCTTTGTATTCTCTGTTAGAATATCTCTGTAAATCCGGTAGTATTTTTTTTTCCCTTTTTTGGGTTCTTGGTGATATCAAGCATTGTAAAATTTAAAATGTTAGTCTTTGTCATAACATCAAAGGGTGCCGTAAAGAAAAAATATTGTCTGTTCTATTATGACAACCAATTTTCCCCTTATGAAATAGAGGTAATCCAAGTCTAGCCTTGATCTTGAATGTTAGTAGTCTAATTAAAAAGAAAATGAGAAAGAAAACAAATATGCTCATCAAGTTGGGGGTATCTCTATCCTAGAACAATCTTCTAAAGCTTTGCAATAGCAAAGAGAATGAAAACCAAATGTGAATAAAAGAGGAGTAAAATTAGCAGTAACTATTAATCAATGTTCCAATTAAATTCCAATCTAAAAATTATACATCACCACAAAGCAAAATAAAAGGTTAGCATCATACATACAGGATCAGCAAACAGATTGAACAGAAATGGTTGAACATCATCAAGAGTCTCTGGGCCCCCAAGATTCAGCAGCAACACTCCAACCTTTTCTTGTACATTATTTGCAGAAATACTATGACTATTTTCACAAAAGGAGCTTGCTTCTATCGAACCATATGCATTCTCTATACATTTTCTCGTCAAAATTGACCCTTTTTTGTTAGGCTTTAGCACAAACTCATTTTTATTAATTGAAGCATGACATGAAAGGCAAGAAAAATCAGATGATTTATTAACCCTCCGTGAATTTTTATCTGGATAATACAATATATGTGTCACATTGCAAAAGGATGCATCTTCTCGTCTCCAGGACCTGAAAAGAAATAAGAAGCAATTCTAATTCTGCCCACAACAAACCTAATAACTAAAAAATAGAGGAAGGAAAAAGAATTATTCAAGTGAGTTACATAAAAAAATTTGAAACTCTAATAATTTGAGGTATAAATTTAAGGCAAAGGCATAGACGTAATGTGAAAGTTATGTATTAAAAAAAAAAAAATTGACAACTGGATTGCTGGTAATACAAAATTAGAACTTACAGTGATGAATGCGTTCTAAATCTTTGCTGATGAACGCCTGGAAACTTCAACTGTTGAAGTGTCAAGTTTGCAGCTTCCATGATGTGAAGTAGTCTTGGTATAACTCTAACCTGTAGGACCAATTAAATACATTCATTCAGATCCAATAAGACAAGAGGGTACATAAAATCCATACATCAGTAAGAAAAACGGAAACCAACTGTAACAACAATGTGAAAGTCATCAAAAGACAATTCAGCAAGCCTATTAAGAGGAAGCAAGCTACATTATGGATCTAGAATTGAATGCCTGGTATCTATTTCTCAATTTCGTGCTCTTCGAGAGATAACAACAATAAAAAATTACGGGCTGTTCGATAGCAGACATTAACCTAAATCCTACCAAAAAGCAAAAAGGATCCTACAGAATCTTTTGAAGATTACGCAGGATTTAAACTAAATCCTGCCAAACGGTAAGAAAGGCCTCCCTAAATATTGAGCTCCCGCAAATCCCAAAATGATGCCGATTCGTGATAAATCCGGGATTTACTAAATCCCGTGAATCGGCGGATTTAGTAAATCCGCGACAAGCGAATAAGAAGAATGGCGCGAACAGGCTTACCTTCGTCAACGGTTTCTAGTAGGAGCGGAGCGGAAGTATGAGAAAGATGTGAGTTTCTGCGATCTCTGTAAGCCCCGATCTCGTCGTTTCCTTCCCAGCTAGCTCTAATGGCGACTGTACGGCGAAGGTTCTGAACCGAGAGGCGGAGAAGCTAAGCACGAAAAACAGAGGAAGGTGAGCAGGCAAGTCGTCTCCGTCCTCTTCGAGTTCGGTTAATAGGTAGGCGGACTATAAATTTATTATTCCGCTTCCAAAAGCCGCCTAACGCGTGTTTGGTAGCGCGTTGAAACTATAGCAATACAATACACATGTTACTTAAATTTTCATAATAATATGCATAACATTTTGATTTTTTAGTATTATATAAAAAAATGTGTATTTCACTTCTTAATATGCTATTTAAAATTTGATTGAAATGTGTGTAGATTGGCAAAATTAATAAATGCAAAAGATTTAATATTTAATTTAGTAGTAATAGCTAGGACTCTTAAAAAAGCTCGTTGTTTGCAAACAGTTCGTGTTGGGCTCGTCGATGAGTTCATGTTCGATTCGTTCGATAAGCAAACGAGATGAACATGAACAAATTTTTTTTTGTTCGGTTTATAAACAAACCAAATACGAACAGTCATTCGTTCGGTCATGTTTGAATCATTATTGTTTGAAATATAAAATAATTTAAAATAATTTTATATTAAAAATTTATCATTTCTAAAAATAAGTATATACTCTAAAAATTTATCATAATTTAAAAAATTAATTCTTAAAAATTTCTGATTTTTAGGTTCGCCTCTTACCTTATACTAAATTCTATAATTTCGTATTTCAGGTTCGTCTCTTAGCTTAAATTTTCTTATTTGTTTTAGATTTATTTAGTTTCTTCGAGTGAAATNAACATAACATTTTTTTCGACACTAACAAGTAAAAAAATACTCATTTAAAAGCACTATGGGCATCATAACCACCAGCAATAAGCATCAAGCCAATAAACCAACAAGACTCCAGTCCAAAAACCGTTCAATGCCCATAAAAATAAATGAAAAAACAGAAGAATGATTTCTTTCCGACAAAGTACTCAAACAAGCGACTGCATACTTGTTATAATCTTTGACCATCAAATACAAGAAAGAAAAGTCTTTTTTCATGGTGAATATGATTAGAAAAGCAGACATAGTAAAAATATAAAGGCAAGATCAATCAAGTATGAAAAGGCAGAAATAAATCCTTAGAAAGAACAGAAATGCCTGACAACCGACAAAATAAGATGTTGCTAGGTGATTCTATAACATCAAAGCTTATTTTTTTCCAAGGACAAAGCTGATGCGCAATCACGTATTAATATTGAGATACAATGTTACCTTTTTCTTCACGATAAGGAACCAAAATAGTAGTAATTAACTACCAACCATTCAGTTGAGTAGTACAACCCTTGACCACTAAAGCGGAAATCTAAGGTTTGAATCTCAGTAAATTAAAAAGAAAAAAAAATATAGTAACAGAATACACAAATGTTCACTCATAACTAATAATCACTCCATTCAAACTACAAATTTGAGTTGGACTTGAGCTATGGAAAATAGGAATAATACGGAAAGTTTAAAGAAGATTGAAAGGCATAATATGAAAGATGACAAAGAAGAAATTTTGAGAATCAAATAAAATTTATCAGCATCTCCATAACTATCCCTCAGTTATATACCTTTATATGTGTAACCATAGACAAAATTTGACAAAAATAACTGAAAACGCCAATCCCAATTAGTTGGGATAAACAAATAATGATGATGATGTTAATACTATCAAGACTAAGGGGATATTTGGGTTGCTGCAAAAAAGAGTGCACTGCACCTTTTGCATCAGTTTCAAAAACCAAGGCATTTGGTTGGATGAATTCCAAATGCAGAATAAAATTACAATGAATTTGGAATCCATTCACTAGTTTATTTCCATGTACTTGAAATAATTGGATTTGAGCGAATTTCAAATACAACGCTTTGTGTAAAGTGTTGCTCGCAACTGACGATCGCCTCTTTCTATTGGTCCGTTGATGGTCGCCGCCTCCACTTGCCAGCCACATATTTTACCGCCTCCAGCCACATATTTTATCGCCTCCAGCCA
>JXCR01084113.1:0-10163 GCA_002079205.1 Phalaenopsis hybrid cultivar | reverse complement strand
CCTCCCTTGGCCTTGCTGATTGGCCTAGTCACCGGAAAGCACTAAAATTGAGAGCCCAAAGCCAAAATTCAAACCTAAACTTACCCATATGAGCTGGTCAATTTAAATTGGTTTTGGCACATCAAAACCCTCCACCTAAACACCATTTTGCACCCCTCAAATGGTCATGACAGCCACCCTTGGCTATTTTTATTTAAACCTCACCTCCTTGGCCAAGAAAAGAGAGCTTAAATTTACTTAAGAAAACTCTGCCAAATTGCTCTCAGAGACTCCCTAAGACCTCATCAGTTCAAACCCTCCATTTTCCTTCACCCATCCCCACTATGAAAGCTCAAGTTTGAGCTCAAATTTCTACCAAAACCAGGACAAAACTCCCCACACCTTCATAGTGAACCAAACTTCAATTAACTATGCACAAACCATCCCCACAGTAAAAGAAGCTAATTCCCCACAAAATCCCCTTTGAAATAGCCTCTAATGAGG
Organism: Phalaenopsis hybrid cultivar; assembly: GCA_002079205.1. NCBI lineage: Eukaryota > Viridiplantae > Streptophyta > Magnoliopsida > Asparagales > Orchidaceae > Phalaenopsis > Phalaenopsis hybrid cultivar. Next base: position 9,680 of record JXCR01084113.1, on the reverse strand, counting down.
TTTAGTTTTTTTCCCTCTTTAGTATCCTAGGTTCTATCCATAGAATTTTTATTTTGACTTTTCTTAGTGGACTAGAAGGGACCCCTCACCATGAGAAATTCCATATTCCTCTTTGTTCAACTTGAAGTTCACCATATTGGTCTTAACCTCTATCACTTAGTAGATGGGGTCAGTATGAGGGAACCCAAGGGGAGTCTCCCATAGGATGGTCAGGTTTTAGGACTAACCCTCGGTTTTGGTTGAGATAGCTTGCACACACTAAACTTTCTTACATAACCCTTCCTTTTGGAAAGCTCATATGAATGAACCAATACCCCTAGTCTTTGGGTAAGAAGGTTAGAACCATCATATTGAATATCCAAAATGAGTCCTCACATGGCTCCGATTGGTTTGGCATGGCTTCATGGCTTGCCAATTCTAGCCCAAAATCACCAAATTACCAAAATACCCCTACGACCCTAATTTTTGCCAAAAATCCCAAATTTGCCCAAAAATAATATAAAACCACTCAACACTACCTAAATTGATTAAAATTCACCAAAATTACCAAATTCCCAAATTCCCCCCAAAATTTCCAAAAATTGCCAAAATGCCCTTCTTGACCCAAAAATTTTTAAAATTCAAAAAATTCCCAAAAAAATCAAAATCATCCCAAATATTCCCAATTTCAATTTATAACCTTCACATTAACCAAATTTGACCAATTTTACCCAATTTGACCAAAAATCTCAAATTTCCCCACAAAGCCACAATTTCCCCAAATTAGCCTCAATCTTGGCTCAATTGACCCCAATCTTGGCCAAATTTTATTCCAAACCAAAGTTTAGTATCCCTAATCATAATTAAAACAAAATTCAAGCCCAATTTGATTCAATTGCAAGCCCAAAATCAAAAGGCCCCAATTTTGACCATATGACTAAATCTACCAAATTGGCATTCAAATTCAATTCAAATCACTTTAAATCACTTCCAAACACTTGATGACAACTTATTATACCAAATTCAACAATTAATTAGCCCACTTTTTAGCCCAAATTAAATCTCAATTCTTAAAGCCCAATTCCACTACATCTAATTTCAAAAGCCCAAATCTAAAGCCCACATGACATTTTTTTTTTATTCATCATCCACTTGATTAAGATCATTCTCGAAGTTTTAAATTCATGATCAAATCATTACAAATCATGCATCATGCCAAAATTCACCAAAATAATGAAATAAATCCAAAATCCCCTTTCATGCAAAAGAGCCAAGCCACATGCAAGCCATGAAGCCACTCCTAAACCATAGGGGAGCCATGAGAGCCTTGCCACCTCATCAAGCTATTAATGGCAAGAGGCCAAGCCTCTTTCAAATATCCTTAAGATCCTTTTTAGCCCACTTCATGAAATATACAAACCTCATATTTATGACAAATTACTCGGATAGATACCTCACCATGTTGATTAGGTTTAATCATCTGATTTCCCTCAGCATCCAAACCATCTTTGGTGAGTGAACTCAGCCCCAAACCATAACTTGACCCAATTTGACCCAAAATGACCCTTTCCCCATCCTATTTTAATTTAACACCATTACACATTGCCAACCCCAACTAACTTAACCAAACCCAAGTCGTGACCTCTCTAAGCTGGATAGTGTCCCCTCCCTGGAAGGCCGACCACCTAGGCTACCGAAAAACTCATGTCCAAAGGCTCCACCTATGCTAAAACTCAAAATTGAACCCGACCAAGTCTGCTCATTCCAATGGGATTGTTGCATCTTCCTCGCCTCCACCTAAGAAGCTTATGGCACCCACCAATTGCTCATGATGGCCTCCCCTTTCCCTTCTTTTTAAACCCACCCTCCATGGCCAAGATGGGAGAGCTTGAAAATTCCTTGGGGAGACTCTGCCATGATCCCAGTGCTTCTTCAACTCTCATTAAGTTCAATACAACCATCCTCAAGCCCTCAAACCCACTGCCAGAGCTCAATTTTATAGTTCAAAATCAAGCCCAAAACAGGACATCCCCCTAGATTCCACCAAATTTAAATTTACTCCACCCACACCATTCCCTGATTGAGAGAGGAAGGTTCCCCACAAAAGCCCAATCACCAGACCACCCAAGAGTGAACTTTGATCGAACCATTAATTCATCTCTGGTAAGATTCACACCTAGGCATTTCACCACAGCTCGAATATTCGTCTAAGAGCTCTTTGGACTCAAGGCAAGATATATGAAGCACCCAATCAAGGCGACACCTCTTGGTCAAAGGTATTTAAACCTAAACCTAAACCAAGCTTCATTTTTTTTTCATGCTCATATAATTGAGTTAAGACTTGATTAATTGTATGAATATGTTCTACTAGTCTAGACGAGTCTATAGGAAGAAATCACACTTGAATTGGTTGAGTATCAAGCGAGTTATTAGGTCCAAAAGTTGACCAGCTCGCAGGTTTGATCCATTGGGGATGATGACGGAGCGCCGTTGGATCAAGTGTGTATCATATGGACGACCAGGATTGCGTTGGATAGGAGGAGCATTCATAAAGCGTGGGTTGACTTAGATGGCGACATCCAATCCCGTGACGATGTGTGGTCTTTCGACGCGTACGAGGATGAGTTTGATAAGTAGAAAAATAGGATTTTTCTTATTTATTTAAATGACCAAATCTTAGAAAATTCATATCTTATATAGAAAAGTCATAAAAATAAAATAAAAATGTCCTCTTACTCAGTGAATAGAGGAGAACAATGTGGAATTAGTTTCATATTTTGTTGATGCATGTAATATTTTTAATTAATTAAATATAATTTTTTTATTTGAATTCTCCACTTTCCTAGACATTTCACAAAGGCATGGGACCATGGGGCTTCTGATGTATCTATTATTAGGTATCTCCCCTGACTTTCTCAAGGTCAGGGAGCATCTCAAACCAAAGATATCTAATTTTCAAGTTAATGGTCCCTGTTTTAGTAAAATATTTATAATAATTAAAATACTTATCATAAAAAGACAAATTTTTTTTGGTAGGTTCACTGTGGTTAGAGGACCCTGGAAAAAATATAAACTTGGTTTAACTCATTAAAAATAGTCCTAATTAATACAAACCCTAAAATATAAAATAAATTTAATTTTGAGTAATTATAAATGTTAATGACATAAAAAATAATTCCTCACTATAATTTAGTGTCAGAGGAGCTCCCCATAAAAATTTCAAGTCAATTAAAGTTAATTTGATCATTCAAATGGTTTAGTGAAGTGAAGTTTTATTCTTGGCAATAAAATAATTATAATAATTAAAATACTACTTTAAAAATTACCAAAATAGTTTTCGGCAGCTTTTTATGACAAGAGAAACCTAAGAAAAAAATATGGAATTAAAATAAATACTTTGTTTTTGAGTTATTTTTGGGTATTTAAATAATTAAAAATTAATTAAAAATCATAAAAATTACAGAATTGTAAAAACACACTAAAATGTTAGCTTTGGTTTCTTGGTCACTTGGAATCAATTAAAATAATTTTCCTAATTTTCTAAGTCAAGGTATTATATTTAAATGCTTAAAAATGAATTTTCTTTAATTTTTCACTAAAATAATTCCAATAATTTAAATATAAAAGACAAAAATATGAAATTTGTTTCTTTGGGTTCCCTGGACTTAGATAGATTTAATAAAAATATAAAACTTAATTTTCTACTTAATAAATATTTTATATTTAATTATTGCTCAAAATCAACAAATAATTTTAATAAGTAAATTAAACCTCTTAAAATCCTTAAAATTGGATCAAGTGGTCCTCTTACCTAGGTAAACTTCCAACATATTTATTAAGGAAACAAATTATGTTTTGGTTGAATTATTAAATTTTCATTGAAAATCTCTATTTTTACATTAAAAAAAATTATAAACTAAAGTAAATTCAAAAAAATCAAATTTTCTCCACTGATATTCTAATAATTCCATGAGTGGGGTAACATAAAATTTTCAAGTCATTTGAGTCTAATTTATTTAATTATAGGGTATTAAGGCCTTAGGGGTAGAACTGTAATTTTGGAATTTAAGGCTTAATTAATATTTAGGCTTAACCAAAGGGCTAAATGGGCAAAAAATAATTTTTATTGATATGTTTTCATGATTGGAATATGAAAGGAATAAATGGCAGTAACCAACCTTACTTTGGACTTGTAAAGGATAAATTTGTAATTTTCTTAAAATTGATGAAATTTTGAAGAATATTTAAATAAAAAAGAAATTAAAGTGAGGGGTTTGATTTTTGGAAGATCATGACTTACTGATTTTAAGCCCAAATTAACGGTTTCGAAATGATTTACAATTCATGATAAGGATTAAAGGTACAGACATTTAAATCATTTTCTAAAAATTAGAAATCTACCCATTAATTTTTAAGGCTTAGTAGTGAACTAGTATTAATCAAAATTTATTTTAATGAAGTTTAAAAAATGATCTATAACAAATTTAAAACCTTTTAAAACACTACAAGCCCATCTTTAAAATCAAAGTACTAAGTGTCAGCACTATTTTAGTTGAAGAGTTCCCCGTAAGAAGCTGTCGATCGCCGGAATCAAAATCCCATCACCCACTATGGAAGGACATTTTAATTTATATATATATATATATATATCTATATATATAAATATGAAATCAAACTGATCCCATATTTTTCATAGTTTAAATGAAAGAGCACTATACCTCAAGTCCTATATCTATCCCAAATGATAAACACAAGACTTGAGGATGAGGCTCAATCAAATAAACTAAGAAATATATGACATCCATTTTTTTTGCAAAACCATTTTATTTGCCGATAATTTCCCTTATTTAATATATTGAATTAAATAGGATTTATATTAAAGTGGGCTCGGACAAGTTTCCTACAAGGACAAACCCCTATAGTTAATTACATCATAGATAACTGAAGTCACCTAAGAAAACTCTCGATAAAAATCCGGAAATATTATCTTCAAGGAGATCAAAAGGATAGGACTTTTCAATGTAATCGGACAGAGAGGTGCTAGTGGGGATTGGTTCTAATTTGGAAGATCCATTGTAGAATCCGAAAGAGGAAGAACTAGGGGATGTCATAGATCCGTAGGATAACCTCGGTGACTTCCCAATCTATCATGTTATTTAGCTTCTATTTTTAGGAGAAATTTATTTGAGTGTTTTATCTTGCCAATTTTATTAGTTAGGGCTTACATTTGTGTGAAACAATCACACAAATAGCCTAAAATATGTGAGGATTTAGGTCATGACGAATGACAACCTCAGAATCTTAAGACGAGTTAGGGTTTTGATCGTACAATAGAGTTTTGCAAAGGCCTAAAGATAAGGTGAGGATTTATGTAGCATAAGAAAACAACCTCAAAATCCTTTGGCTTGTCATTTAATTCTAAGGAATGAATGGTTTAGCTAGGGAAGATAGGTTTTGCTGTTGAAGATGAACGTGCTGCCCATAATGCTATCTCTAAGCTCCTTGCCGTGATGAGTTTAAGTTTTCTAGGGTGTCAAGTTATGATGTAAATCAGGTGGCCCTATAGTTGTAGTTCTTTACAAATTTATGAGGGTATGTTAAAGTTAATTAGAGTGATACTGGTTATAATCCTAAGATTTCCTCTTTCTAGTACCACTATTTTCTGTTAGATTTACTTAGTCCAAATGAATTTACTAAACTCAACTTAATGAGTTCCATACTTTCATTTAGACCGTAGAAAGCCTCGTTAGCTACTGTAGGTTACCTCCTCCGAGGGATTTCTAATCATCTGATAGAAACATTTAATTTAGTTGCAATTATTATTTTTGTGATGTTTTTGATTAAATTTTGAGTTGTTTTATATTTTCAATGTTGTGGAGGTGATTTTCATCTTGGTTGATTTTTTGTTTTGGTTTTGCGGCTATCCTAGCAGTTTTGGTTTTCAAGCAGGGTGACATCATTATTTAGCATGCAAGTTTTGCAAGCATAAAAATACAGTGTGGAAAGTATAGAAAAAGACGGTACTGTAAATTGTAAAAGCGTACCTGACGAGTCTTCTCGTCCCACCACCTGAAAATTAAAATGCATGTAAGGGAATTTTATGTACAGAGGGAAAAATAAGGTTCCTAGATTATATCTTGGTGAGCCCCTATTGGTTTGATTAAGGATGATTTTATTAAGCAAAACATATCAAGTTTAATAGACCTCCGAGGTATCTAACTGGACAAGAGAAAAGGGCAGGTCCATGCTCTCCCCTCACCACCTGGTGCAAAGTTTCGAGCTCATTTAAACCTATTAAGTTGCTTAATAATTCATTCTGTAAATATTTCTAGCGTTCAATGAACACTGATGTTTCAATTATCAATAAGAGTAGGGTGATTATCATTTATCATTCAATTTGAGAATTATGTAGGTGAAGACCTTTAAATGGGAAGTTAGTGTTATTAAGACACTTAGCCAGTTTTGGTTTTTGCTTGGGCTTGTAGTTTTCAGTTTCTAATTACATTCACTTTTCTAATCCTCATTTAATCAAATTTGATTGAGCTTAGGTCACTGCTAAGTTCTTAAGATCTTGTTTGATGTCTTAGTCATTTTGAAAGAGATTAAATTTTAAGTGATAATAGTTCATCATCAAAACATTTGAATGTCACTTGAACAACAGATAGCGATATTAAATTATTGAGTTATTAACACCGAAAATTGTACCCCTAAGTCTAGGATCATTCAATTTGGTAGAGTCCCAAATTTTAATCGTCTAGAAAATTTCAAATTTATCCCTTAATTTGGAAAAAGTGAGATTGGTTTCTACCAATTAATCCCTTGTGTTTCAATCATCCAAATATGTTAATTAAGATCAAAGGTTGCCCATTTCCCTTTCTTAAATTAAGCCAAAATATTAATTAAGGCTAAATTTCTAAAATTTTACTTTTCCACCTAAGTCTCTATCACTTCATAATTCATTGAATTTAATTCAAACGACTTTAGAGTTTTTACCCCACCACACTCAGTGGTCAATTCAGATATCAGAGGAGAAAATGTGATTTTCCATATTTTTATTTAATTTATATATTTATTTATATGCTAGAATGGGATTTTTCAAAGAAAATTCAACAACTTCACCAAGGGAAAGCCTAATCACTTGAAATTTTGGAGGTAAAATTAGACCATAGAAACACTTGGCCCAAATTTCATGTTTTTTTTAGTTTTATTTAAATTATTAAAATTATTTAATTTTCTAGAATATTAATTAATTATAAAATATTTTAAATGTGAAAAATTAAGTTTTAAATTTTTATTAAATCTATCTAAGGTCAAGGAACCCAGAGAAACAAATTTTACATTTTTTTTAATTTTTCTTTGAATTATTTGAATTTTTTAAGTGAAAGATTAAGAAAAATTTATTTTTATCCTTTAAAAAATTATTTTAAGCTTTAAAATTCAATATCTTCTCTTAGAAAATTAGGAAAAATATTCAAATTGTTTCTAAGTGCTTAGAAGATAATTTAGAATATTTTCATGAATTTTATTAATTTTGTGATCTTTATTAATTTTTAATTTGTTAAATAATAAAATAGGCTTCGAAAATGAGATTTTTATTTTAATCATTTTTTTTTTAAATTCTCCTAATCACAAAAAACTCCCAAAACCAATTCTTATAATTTTTTGAGTTATATTTTAATTAGTAAAAATCATTTTAGTGTTGAAAATGTCATTTAACTTAGAAAATCAATTTGAGTTATCAAATGAGCTCCAAGTTTTTTGAAAATTTTATGGGGAGTTCTCTGAACTTTAAATCATAGCAAAGAATTAAGATCAATTTATTTAGATGTTTATTTTTTCTAAAATACTTCTTTGTGTTTTAGGGTTTTGTGCAAATTAGGTGTGTTCTTAATGACTAGGCCCATGAAAAATTTTCCAAAGGATTTTCTAGTCACAAGAAACCTTCCTAAATTTCCTTGGATTTTTTAAGTAACATGCTATATTTTATGATTAAATTTTTTTTCAAATAATTGACACAAACTTGAAAAATATGGATCATTGTCTAGAGGCCTTCTCTGACTTTCAAAAAATCAGAGAATATCCATCCAGATAGAGGCAACAACATGCCAAAATATCAAGCCATTGTGAAATGTCTACATGCTTCGAGAATTAAAATACTCAAATCAGTGTTTAATTAATTAAAAATTAAATATTCATCAAATAAACATCAAACCATTTCCACATTATTCTCGTCCATTGACCAAGCAATATTTCTTTTTTTTGTGATTTTTCAACACCAAGATATGAATTTTTGAAGGTAGGAAGCATTTTCTGAATTATTTAAATCCCTATTTTTCTATTTAAACATGTGGCGCCACGCAATCATACAATGACTCCAAAAACAAGTGTGGCACGCTCTGGTTGGACGCTGCCTTCCACATGGCCGCTGACTCAGCCTGTGCTTTCTAAACCACACTCCCATCCGGAGCAATCAGAGCCCTCCATTTGATATACATGTGATCCAACAGCTCCGCGCCATCGTCCCCAAATAGAGTGAACCCGCGACTGTAACATTTAAACCTTAAGATCTCCCCCATTTCTCAACCAAATGACCTCAAGCTTTATCCTATGAACTCATCCAAGTGTGATAAATACATCCATATGGTAAACATGCCATTAAACTAACCTCAATTAAATGGAGAATCAAATCAGGCTCGAGAAGATGGGAAGTTCAATACCTTTACTCTGAGAAGAGAAGCTTCAATCAGAGGTGCTCGGTATGTTCATGGAGGTCCAAGAAGGCTAAGGATTGAGCCTCTAGTCATGGTGAAAAATCTAAACTCAAATTCAATCAAGGACAAATTTGGATGTTGATCAAAGTCTAGTGTAGAGGCTCTCTATGTAGGGTTTTTGATCGGGCTTTGTCTTCTTTCACTGTGGTGAAGGTGTGTGTGAGTTTAATTTGATTTTTGTTCACTATGGAGGTGTGGGGAGCTCTGTCCTATCTCCAGGAAGGATTTGAGCTAAAAAATTCAACTCCAACAAGGGGAATTAGGGCAAGAAAGTGGTTGGGTTGCACTGAGGAGGTCTCAAAGAGCCTATAGGAGAAATTTAGAGGGGTCTCCTTGAGAAAATTTTAGCACCTCTCTCTTTGTCGTGAAGGGGCCATTTTATAACCATGGCTAGAGAGGGGATCTTAGGGCCTGGTTATGGGTGTAACATGGTGCTTAGGTGGAGGGCTGAGGAGCTCTAAGGTTAAATTTTGGTGAGCTGGCCCCTAGTGTTAAGATTGGATTTTACTCATTGGTGGTGGCTTTCAGTTTGGCTATTTTCTGGCCACTAAGGTGGCTAGCCGGCCAGTGAGAGCTCACCTCTTAGCTCAGGAAGGTCTGGGGGTGGCTAATGACGATTAACTCTCTATGACAATCAATGATGGAGGAGATTTTGTGATTAAGGCATAAAAAGGGGAATGAATACCTTAATTTGGGGATCCATTGGTCCATAGCATGCTTTGGTAAATTTGGGGTGGTTTAGCCTAGTCCTTAAGAGGAGCTTAGTTGTTGTGGAGTCATAAATTTGGTGACTTTTGGGTGGTTAGGCCAATGTTTATGTATAGGTTCAATTTGGGTCCAAAAGGAAAAAGTTGGGTATGGGTTAGGATAGCCATGACTTTGAGCCCAAATGATTGATCAACATTGTGTAGATGATTGTAATGAAGATTT
>JXCR01084103.1:14850-25740 GCA_002079205.1 Phalaenopsis hybrid cultivar | reverse complement strand
CACTCCATTAATCTCATGGGTCATCAAAGAAGAGCTGTAAAGAAACCTGGAAAGAAGAATGGGCAAGCAAGGACCATTAAAGATTAATGTGTCATCTGCCCCAATTCACAAAGAGAAATATAAAGGAATTAAGTGTCACTTTTGCAGAAAGCCTAAACACTATCAAAATGAGTGTCAAAAGCGCAAAGATTGGTTCGAAAAGAAAGTTAAACCTTATAATACTTGGTGGATTAATTCTGGTTGTACCACTCATATTTCTAATACGATGCAGGGATTGCTTACAACCCAAATCATAAACCCAAATGAAAAGTTTGTCTTCATGGGAAACCGAGTCAAAGCACCAATTGAAGCTATTGGAACCTATCGGTTGATTTTAGATACTGGACATCATTTAGACATTTTAAAAACATTTTATGTCTCATCTGTTTCTCGTAATTTGATTTCATTGTCTAAACTTGATTCTATTGGATAATCATTTAAATTTGGAAATGGTTGTTTCAGTTTGTTTAAACACAATCATCTCATAAATTCTGGTATACTTTGTGATGACCTATACAAACTTAAACTTGATAACTTTTTCTCTGAGAATTTAATGACTTTGCATCATAATATTGGTACTAAACGCGGTTTTATGAATAAAAGTTCAACTTATTTGTGGCATAAACGTGGTCATATATTCAAAGAAAGAATTGAAAGATTAATAAATAATGAAATCCTTAATGAATTAGATTTTACTGATCTTGGCATCTATGTGAATTGTATTAAAGGAAAACACATAAATCACATACTTAAGAAAGCCGCCACAAGAAGCACACAACTCCTTGAAATTATACACACTGATATTTGTTGTACCTTTTGATGTTCCATCTTTTGGTGGAGAGAAATACTTCATCAACTTTATTGATGATTTTTCACGTTATGGGTATGTCTATTTATTGCATCAAAAATCTCAAGCTATAGATGCCTTAAAGGTGTATACAACTGAGGTTGAGAAACAATTAGACAGAAAAGTGTAAATTATCAGGTCTGATAGAAGCGGTGAGTATTATGGAACTTACAATGAATATGGACAATGCCCATGTCCATTTGCTAAATTCCTTCAAGCTAATGGCATATGTGCTCAATACACTATGCCAGGAACACCATAGCAAAATGGTGTTGCAGAAAGGCGAAATCGTACTCTAATGGAAATGGTTAAGAGTATGATGAGTAATTCTTCTTTACCCTCATCATTGTAGATGCATGCTTTAAAGACCGTTGCATATTTATTAAACATGATTCCTAGTAATGTAGTTCCAAAGACTCCTTTTGAATTGTGAACGAGAAGGAAACCTAGTTTAAGGCACCTGCGTGTTTGAGGTTGTCCAGCGGAAATAAAGTTATATAATCCACATGAAAAGAAACTGGAATCAAGAACAACCAGTTGTTTCTTCATTGGTTATCCAAAAAAATCTAAAGGATATAGATTTTATTATCCTAATCATNTCTCACCCTCGATAGTTTGGTTGTTGCATTATCGTGTGCACCGCTGTCATTGTACCTTGTGATTTGTTTACTGACCTTTTCTTGTTTCTAGTCATTGTTTCTTTTTGCCCCGCACTGCGCAAGAGCTAAAAGATGGTCACGATTGCTAATGATGACGGGAACTCCTTTTCCCTCTCCCTAAGCCTTTCTTATTAAGGTAAGTGTGGGGTGAAGTGTCAATAACCTACATGAGAGCTTTCCCCTTTTTCTCTTTGCTGGAGGATTATGAATCTTTTTTGGCAAAGGGAAGAGGAACTGATTCTAGAGCAGGATCTGCACTTCTTCTAGAGGAGGACCCTGATAGATTAATGGGAGAGTGATGGCAGGCTTCAACCTTTGCGAATAAATTAAGGAGAAATTTTTGGGATGATGGTTTGTTGGTTGTAATGAGGATGGATGTGCGCTGCTCGGAAGATGGGATGTTGGATGTTCCCTCTTTTTCCCTCAGAAGTTTCGCCCTCAAAAGCACTTGATCCCAAGTAAGATGATGTCCCGGGGGTCATGCCTACACCCGATGACAAATTTTTAGGTTTTCGTGCAATAATAGTAATCACCTCGATTGATACTTTTTTGCATCACATTGGTCATTTCTGACTTGAAGGAAATAAAAAATATGCATAAGTAATATCGGCTCCTGTGGTGACCACCTTCCAGGTTCTCCTTTGGTTTGCCCCCGCTTTAAGATAGCGAGCTTACCCTTTAGTTTCCTATTGAATGCTTTCTCCTCCACTTCCTTCACACTGAAAGCTTATTTGTCATATGAGGCTCTCCATAGTTCTTCTCATTCGGCCAAATTTATCCGGTTGTAAAACTCAGTCAATAAATCTTCGATTTGTGTACCAAAGGATAAATAACAGATGCATTTTGATCTTTTCCTTGTCAGCCACGAGATAGTTCAGATGCGTCTTGGTCTTGATCACCGACACATCCCAAGGGGTGACTAATCCCTTAGCCGTTGGTGCAAGATTTGACTAGAAACTGTTTCTTCCAATCTTTTATTTTGTTCTCCAACCCGATGAGTTGGAGTTTGTAACCGGCGAAAAACTGTGCGAGCCCTTCCTTGTCGATCTTGAATGAAGTAATAGTTGAACATGTATGTTGACCAAGGGATAGTCGATCAGTGGAAAAAAATAATGAACATCATGATCTCAATGATAAAATTTGGCACGACTTGAACCATAATCATCTCATACTGATTTAAAATGCCCTTTAACTCAGTGTAAAGTGGAAGTCGCGGGCCTCATCGAAATTGATCCCCGTAGAACACCAGGTCATTTCTGAAGTTGTTCGTCACTCAGTTAGACCTCCCTATGCCCCGAAGCATAATTGTCTTATCAAAAACAAATTTCATTAGCTTCTGCATATCTTCCTCAGTCAGCACAGAAGCCTCTGTTGCAGGGTAGGTAGGTGTCGAAAACTCTAGGAGAATACTTACGAGCCATAGAGAGAAAAGAGGAGAGAGAAAATCACAAAAAATTTTGGGAAAAGTTTCAACCTTAGCACGCCACGATCTATTTATAAGGCAGGGAGCGAGAGTCGAAGCGTTCAGAGGCCATCATTCCAAATATCTCGATATTCAAAAAGGGGTCACACCACATCAACTCAAATATAAATATAAATATATAAATTATAATAGAAATTCATTTCATTTAAAAATAAAAGGAACAGTTACATGGAATATTAAAAAAGAAAATATTTAATAAAGGAGTCCTTAGCCACTTAAGTCGAGACATATCCCCGACTAAGTAACCACTTAAACAAAAGACAGACATCAAGCCTCCTGAGATAATTGCCCCGATCAATTTCTTGTTGAGTCTGACCAACTTGCAATTCAGCCTGGAGAGCCACCACCTCATTGCAAAGAATCTATATCTCCTCTTCCATCCTCAACTCGGACCTACAGATCCTGAATGACATCATTATCCGGTCCTTTGGCGGTGCTTTCAAAAGAGTCTGCCTGATTCACTCTATGCGTTAGCGATCCGAAAGACTGTTGTTGACTGCCATCCACCCCGTGTGAAGTATTGAAAAGATCGGCTAGCTGATTGCTCAAGTTGCAGGTCAGCGGTTAGTTCTCTACGACCATCTGGTGAAGCACAACTGCTATTATAGGTTCAACAATAACATCGACCGACCCCAACATGGGAGCACTTACTTTCCACACTTTGAGTGGAGAAGCATCAGAAGTCACTATTGTATTAAGTTGTTCGAGGACACCAACCGCTTCTTGCATGATCAAGCCTGCCTAACGAACCTCTTCTACGACGATCGAAACAAGATTCGTGAGAGAAGCCGAAAGCCCAAGTTTTCACTCCATCCTTGTTGCTTTTTCTGATCGATCTGCATCAGGACCAGAAAAAGATGTGACTTGATTATTTAAGTCGATCACATGATCCTTGTGTTTCTTCTTCCCTACCACCACAATTTTCTTCTTTATCTTTTTGCTTACAAGAGTTAGAGGAGGTTGAGAGGGAGTTGAAATTCTTTTAGAGCCATCCAAAGCACCTCATCATCAAAGCAATCTGAGGCTCTCACGTCAAACCATGGAGGGGTTATGAATCCGAGATAAGAGCTACAAGGGAAGAGTATTGACCCTATTTATAAAGATTTCATGGACACAAAAAAATTAGGAAATAATGATTATGCTTTATAAGATTTGATTAATTATTTTATTATCCTTTTGCTGTCATAAAAAAACATGAAAATCGGGGAACTAACATGTATACAACAAAAATGTTAGCATGAATCCTAAAGAGATCAAACGGTATGAGGAGACTGTTATATTTTTATTTATGACTCACATTTAATTTAATAACTTATGAGATTTATTTTTGATAACTTAAATTATTAATTTTCTTAACTCATAACTTATGTCATAAATTATGACAACTTATGATATTAATTTTGATAACTTAAGTTATTTATTTTCTTAACTCATAACTTATGTCATAACTTATGATATTTATTTTTGTAACTCATATAACCCCTAAAATAAATAAATGTTACTAACTTATGTCATTGACTTTATTAATAAAAATCAATTAATTTATTAAATTATCATAAATCCTATTGGTTAGTAACCCCTTTGATGGATGATGGTTAAATAGAGCATGAATTTGAGAATGGGTCATCTCTCTACCTAACACACCCCGTACATTTCTCTCCATCAGAAAGTACATAAAGTTTCAATAGATTAGAGAGAGAAACTCCATCTCTTCAAGATCAATTTTCTTCAAAATCAAATTTGTTCATCATAGTACATATGCGTCACTTTATTTTAGATATGAAAAAATCATGAATTTAAAAGATCTTGACTATTATGTATTTTTTTTTGAAATTTGTGTTATAAAGTTGAAACATAAATTTTCTAACATGTGGTATCATAGCATTGATTACTAAATTTATGATTTTTCATATAATTTTATTTATGTTAATTGTAATAAATTTCCACTGTGAATTAAATTTTTAATTAGATCAATAAAACTAAAGTAAATTGATGTGATTGAAATTATTATTTATTTAATGTCTATGTAATATTTAATTTGTTAGTCATCAAAGTGACCAAAATAATAAGTTTAATAGATGTGAAATGAAATAAATTTAATTAATCAAGAGTATGAGATGCTTGTTATGAAATAATTTAATGTTTTATTAAAAAAAATTAAAATTCATTGATTTTAAAATATTTTTAGATCGCCCAAAAGTTGATCATTTGTTTTATAATCATTGAATATAATTGTAGTCTGTTTATATACTAAGTTAAGATATGTTTATATATCCAAAGATGATAGACATGTCTAACTTGAGTACAAACAATTATCAATTATATTAAATTTAAGTCAAACATCAATTATATTTATTATCGTGTATTGTTATATCACCCAAATGAGATTTCAATACGCTATTATTATTATGATAATTATTTCAATCTGATTTTATATGAATATCTATGTAAGTTTAATGTTTGAAGCACTAATGTACGAGCATATTTTATTTATTTGCAGTAATTACTCCTGTTTTTCTTCATTCGCAAGCTACATCTATTCAAACTTTCAATGGGTTTAATTTCTCTGAATGCCGTGAGCAAGTCCAGTTTCACCTTGGTGTTCTGGATCTTGATTTATCACTTACTACTGAGAAACCCCTTGCTCTTACTGATTCTAGCAATGTTGAGCAAATATCTTTCTATAAAGCTCGGGAAAAATCGAACATATTAAGCTTAATGTTTATGCGAATGACTGTAACAAACAACATAAAGTGTACATTTTCTAATACTGAAAGTGCTAAGGAATTTATGAAATTTGCTGAGAATTGTTCTCAGTCTGACTCTGCTGATAAGTCTCTTGCTGGGACACTATTGAGTACGTTAAACAACATGAAATTTGATGGTTCTCGTATCATGCATGATCATGTCGTTGAAATGACGAACATAGCAGCAAGACTTAAGACCCTAGGAATGGAAGTGAATGAAAATTTCCTTGTGCAATTTATCATTAGTTCTTTGCTTCTTGAGTATGGTCCATTTCACATAAACTATAACACTATGAAAGATAAGTGGAATGTGAATGAACTACAATGTATGCTCATTCAAGAGGAAGCACAGCTTAAGAAAGGAGCAAATCACTCCATTAATCTCATGGGTCATCAAAGAAGAGCTGTAAAGAAACCTGGAAAGAAGAATGAAAAGGGCAAGGAAGGACCACTAAAGATTAATGTGTCATCTGCCCCATTCACAAAGAGGAATATAAATGAATTAAGTGTCACTTTTGCAGAAAGCCTGGACATTATCAAAATGAGTGTCAAAAGCGCAAAGATTGGTTCGAAAAGAAAGGTAAACCTTATAATACCTGGTGGATTGATTCAAATTTGGCAGAAGTTCCTTATAATACCTGGTGGATTAATTCTAGTTGTACCACTCATGTTTCCAATACGATGCAGAGATTCCTTACAACCCAAATCATAAACCCAAATGAACAATTTGTCTTCATGGGAAACCGAGTCAAAGCGCCAGTTGAAGCTATTGGAACCTATCGGTTGATTTTAGATACTGGACATCATTTAGACATTTTTCAAACATTTTATGTCCCATCTGTTTCTCGTAATTTGATTTCATTGTCTAAACTTGATTCTATTGGATAATCATTAAATTTGGAAATGGTTGTTTCAGTTTGTTTAAACACAATCATCTCATAGGTTCTGGTATTCTTTGTGATAGCCTATACAAGCTTAAACTTGATAACATTTTCTCTGAGAATTTAATGACTTTGCATCATAATATTGGTACCAAACGCGGTTTTATGAATGAAAGTTCAACTTATTTGTGGCATAAACGTGGTCATATATCCAGAGAAAGAATTGAAAGATTAGTAAAGAATGAAATCCTTAATGAATTAGATTTTACTGATCTTGGCATCTGTGTGAATTATATTAAAGGAAAACACAGAAATCACATACTTAAGAAAGCCGCCACAAGAAGCACACAGCTCCTTGAAATTATACACACTGATATTTGTGGACCTTATGATGTTCCATCTTTTGGTGGAGAGAAATACTTTATCACTTTTATTGAAGATTTTTCGCGTTATGGGTATGTCTATTTATTGCATCAAAAATCTCAAGTTATAGATGCCTTAAAGGTGTATACAACTGAGGTTGAGAGACAATTAGACAAAAAAATGTAAATTATCAGGTCTGATAGAGCGGTGAGTATTATGGAACTTACAATGAATATGGACAATGTCCAGGTCCATTTGCTAAATTCCTTCGAACTAATGGCATATGTGCTCAATACACTATGTCAGGAACACCACAACAAAATTGTGTTGCAAAAAGACGAAATCGTACTCTAATGGAAATGGTTAAGAGTATGATGAGTAATTCTTCTTTACCCTCATCATTCTGGATGCATGCTTTATAGACCGCTGCATATTTATTAAACATGATTCGTAGTAAGGTAGTTCCAAAGACTCCTTTTGAATTGTGAACAANATTAATTTATTAAATTATCATAAATCTTATTGGTTAGTAACCCCCTTGATGAATGGTGGTTAAATAGAGCATGAATTTGAGAATGAGTCATCTCTCTACCTAACACACTCCGTACATTTCTCTCCATCAGAAAGTACAGAAAGTTTCAAGGGATTAGAGAGAGAAACTCCATCTCTTCAAGATCAAATTTTTTCAAAATCAAATTTGTTCATCAAGAATACAAGTATGCGTCACTTTATTTTAGATATGAAAAAATCATGAATTTAAAAGATCTTGGTTATTATGTTTTTTTTTTAAATTTGTGTCATAAAGTTGAAACATGAATTTTCTAACAGAGACTCCTTTATTTCCCATCATAATTCCATGCCAAAGGTTATTAAATGATCGGTCAACTTAGCCCGCTTGACAAGAAGATCGGAAATCTCATCGAAACTGCAGGATTGATTGAATCAAATGACTACCGCAAACGATCAAAAATAAGGAAACCGACAATTGGAAGTAAAATCAGTTTATTCATACATTATGTTCAATGAGCGCGATCATTTGTGATAGTGTCACTCATTTAGTTATTAATATTAAAAATGTAGTTAATTAGGAAGTAAAATTAACTACCCCTGGTCAGAGAAATGACAAAGAATACTCATTAACCGTAAAAATAAAGAGTATAATATTGTAATTGTATATTGAAGCTACCTATTGTTATATATAGGGGCTATTTTATGAATAAATGTTACACTTGATTTTTGTTAGTTCTCTATACCCAAATTTAANACTAATGAACCTACATTAGATGAACCACATGAAGTAGTACCTAGAAAGTCTCAACGACAAAACGGTCTGCTATTTCTGATGATTATGTGGTTTATATTCATGAATCTGAATTTGACTTAGGAGTAAATGAAGATCTAGTTTCATTTTCACAAGCCATAAAAAGTGCAAATTCTTCTAAATGGTTAGATGCAATGAAAGATGAGTTGAAATGGATTGATCAAAACAAAGTCTGTGATATCGTTGAATTGTCTGAAGGTTATAAAAAAGTCGAGTGTAAATGGGTCTTTAAGACTAAACGTGATTCGAATGACAATATTGAATGATATAAAGCCAGACTTGTTGCCAAAGGTTTCACTCAGAAAGATGGCATTGACTATAAAGAAACATTTTCTGATTTCTAAGAAAGATTCATTTAGAATTATCATGACNATTTTGACAACTTACAAGAACAACAAATATATGATCAAATACCCCACAATGAAACTGTTACTAATGAACCTACATTAGATGAACCACATGAAGTAGTACCTAGAAAGTCTCAACGACAAAAATGGTCTGCTATTTCTGATGATTATGTGGTTTATATTCATGAATCCGAATTTGACTTAGGAGTCAATGAAGATCCAGTTTCATTTTCACAAGCCATAAAAAGTGCAGATTCTTCTAAATGGTTAGATGCAATGAAAAATGAGTTGAAATCGATGGATCAAAACAAAGTCTGAGATATCGTTGAATTGTCTGAAGGTTGTAAAAAAGTCGAGTGTAAATGGGTCTTTAAGACAAAACGTGATTCGAATGACAATATTGAATGATATAAAACCAGACTTGTTGCCAAAGGTTTCACTCAGAAAGATGACATTGACTATAAAGAAACATTTTCTTATTTCTAAGAAAGATTCATTTAGAATTATCATGGCACTAGTAGCTCATTATGATTTGGAGTTACACCAAATGGATGTGCAAACTGCCTTTTTGAATGAGAATTTAGATGAAGAGGTCTACATGAGTCAACCTGAATGATTTTTGGTTGAAGGAAAGGAACACACAGTGTGTAAACTTAAGAAATCAATATACGGACTTAAGCAAGCTTCCCGACAATGGTATCTTAAGTTTAATGATACCATCACGTCCTTTGGATTTAAGGAAAAATTATTGATCATTGTATATATCTAAAGGTCGATGAGAGCAAAATTATATTTCTTATTCTGTATGTTAATGACATTTTGCTGGCTACTAATGATCTTGGTTTATTATATGAAACCAAAAATTTTCTCTCTAAGAACTTTGAGATGAAAGATATGACTGAGGCATCCTATGTGATTGGAATTAAAATATTTCATGATAAATCACAAGGATTGTTAGGGCTGTCTCAGAAAATATATATTGAAAGAGTTCTTAAGAGATTCAATATGGAAGGTTGCTCAACAAGTGTTGCTCCAATTCAAAAAGGAGATAAATTCAGCCTTATGTAGTGTCCAAAGAATGATTTGAAACATAAACAAATGGAAGAAATTTCTTATGCATCTATTGTTGGAAGCTTAATGTATGCTCAAACTTGTACCAGACCAGACATTAGCTTTGTTGTTGGGATGTTGGGCAGGTATCAAAGTAATCCAGGAATAGACCATTGAAAAGCTGCAAAGAAAATTTTGAGGTATCTACAAGGAACAAATGACCACATGCTCACTTATAGAAGATCTAAAGATCTTGAAGTGATAGGATATTCAGATTTTGTTGGATGTGTTGATACCAGAAAATCAACATTTTGCTATTTGTTCCTTTTGACTGAAGGAGCAATCTCATGGAAAAGTGCGAAGCAGACTATCACAGCTGCTTCCACTATGGAAGCTGAATTTTCGGCTTGCTTCGAAGCTACAATTCAGGGTTTATGGCTGCGTAATTTTATTTCAGGACTTGGAATTGTCGACAGTATTGCCAAGACGATGAAAATTTATTGTGATACTCCACAACTGTCTTCTTTTCAAAAAACGACAAGTATTCCAAAGGTGTTAAACACATGGAATTAAAATATATTGTCGTTAAGGAAGAAGTTCAGAAACATAGGGTGTCAATTGAGCATATTAGCACCATCTCATGATTGCAGATCCTTTGACAAAAGGGTTGTCACCGAAGACATTTAACGAACATATCGTGAGAATGTGCATTACCAAAACACTTTATTAGTTTTAAGTTCTCTATATTTTGACATTTTGGGCCCAATTTTTCTTGTTTCTGATATTTATAAATCTTGTTTTTATCGTTAGTGTAAATTTTATGTTGCATGATGTTAAACAAGATTTGTCTTTTAATAGACATTATGAGACCATGATGTTAATTCTCTTTATGCTAAGTATGTAATTGATATTGTGATACATAGAAGAGACTGTGTCGATAAATTGATGCACAACCGCCATGATTCATATTAATTTTATATTTATTAAATAATTTATGATTTAACCAATATAAAGAAGGATTTATCTTGCAGTATGTAATGCACTATTAAAATTAAGTGAGCCAAGTGGGAGAATGTTATATTTTTATTTATGACTCACATTTATTTTAATAACTTATGAGATTTATTTTTGATAACTTAAGTTATTAATTTTC
>JXCR01084067.1:194015-208327 GCA_002079205.1 Phalaenopsis hybrid cultivar | reverse complement strand
TCTTTCATCTAAACTATGAAAATTATGGGGTCAGTTTGACTCCATATTTTTCAAAACTAAATTTTTTAACGTCCTTCCGATGCGGGCAACGAGATTTCAATTTCGATGACCGACAGCTTCTTACGGGCAAACCCCACACCAAAAATAGTGCCGACAATAAGTATATAATTTTAGTCACTAACTTTTTTTTCATCAAAGATATGAAAAAATCATATAATGGTAGGTAATTGGCACTTGATGATGATATCTGCTTCCAGGTGCAACCACACACTAGAGGCTCACGCAAGTGCATGTGTCGTATCAGTAATATCAGATTTTAGTTTCTAGATTGTTGATCCCAAAGGGAATGAGGGAATTAGACTTAGAAAAAGTTCTAGCTTGCTGACTTTGTTTCTAGCCTCAAATAGTTAAAATTTTTTAAGCTTAATAATCTGACCTATTGTGTCACAACAAACAACAAATTTAAATCCTACACAACTAGTCCTACTTAACGTGACTTTGATTGATGATATAAAGTTCTTAAAATAATCTCCCTTGTAATGATGTAAGTGGATTACATAAAATGTAAAGTGAAAATTAGAAAATTCTAGTGACAAATAAGAGCAACACTCTTCTTTACCCTCTCCCGAGTGCATAAAGAAGATTAGATAAAATGACTTTAAATCCTAAAATCTCATAATTAACCCATCAAAGCATATTTCCCTAACATTTGCATCTCCAAACAAGGCATATAAACTTAGACCACAAATTTTAATGTGACTAACCTAATTGATTATACCATAGCTCCTCGAGTCATTATGGTTCACAACACATTTTAACATTTTACTTGGCCAAAATGAAAAGTAAATGAAGATCTGAAGGTTAATCATCACAATTAAAAATTAAAATTAATTTAAAAGCACTTTCCATATCCTATACATTCTACTTAATCATCACAAGGGAACGCTAAAAAATCTACTCAAGAAGCATGATAAAAAAACCACATAGATTTATTGAAATAAGAGAAATCCACTATCCAATGTTTATAAATGAAATACAATAATAAAGACTTACAAGAATTATCTTCCTCTTATTTATAATGACCTAAAGATGCCCAATCAATGCTCCTCCTAACACCTGGGTTCTTGTTGTTGAAAACTCTTGATATCCTCCACATTAAGAGAAGAAGAAGAAACTCTATAGAAAACTAAAGCCACAAATGACCAACCCTCACCAATCTTAAGTCCTACTTGTGTCAATCCTACCCAAATGTCATTCATCTCATAATTCCATGATACATTGCTCTTTATAGACTCTATCACTCAGCATGAAAATCACTTCACTTCCTCCTCAACAACTCCATACGACAGGCTTTATGAACTTCTAAAACTACTCCAGGCAGTTAGTGGCACCTAGGCGCCAGTCTCTCTGTATGTCGAAGAAGGTATGGGCGCCTAGGCACCAAGTGGTTAGTGCTTAGGTGACATCCTCTCAGATTGACGCCAAGTGGTTAGTGCTTAGGTGGAAACCTATTGGATTGTGCTCCTTTTGCTCCAAGTCCCCTTTACGTTTCCCCGCTTCTATTATCTATTGTACCAGCAAGAAAAGCATAAAAATATATTTCTATAAATTGCAATCTCATCCATAAAAACATGTAAATCATGTGGAAATGTTAACATACTTACCTTTACATCAAAGTCCTCCAAACTTAGAGGTTACTTGTCCTGAAGTAACATTAAAGCTTAAATACCAATCTAATTAATTTATTGGAGTGGGTTTCATAAAAATTATCAACAATCATGCTTTAAGAGGTTCATAATGATGAAATATAACTCATTACCAAATAAGTCTAGACTAAATGTATAAGAAATCTTGCATCCAACTAAGAAAATATGAATTTATATTTACTTCAAAAAGAAATCAATAAATGTTAGATAAGATACTTTAGATGGTAAATAGATCAAATTTAAGAACTTTCTATAAATAATTTACTAATACTTCCTAAAAATCAATAAATTTAGGAATGTAGTGGAGTTAAAAATTTTAAAAAAAATATAGTGAAACCAGTTTTTCTTAAGGCTTCTCCTCAAGTTTCTCCTCATTATNTATATATATATATATATATATTTATACCCTTTTTCTTACTTTTGGATGAATATTTCAATCTTTAACATAACTTTATGAGGATTATTATATCTAGATAAGCCTTGTAGTAATTTTGAATTCAAGTATCATCTCTTTAAATCAAACCCTCCACATTCCTTTTCTTTTTAATTTTTCAAAATTTTAAGAAGTATAGATGAAAATACAATTTTAAGGAGGCTCACTTCTTATTATTATATATCTAAGTACACCCAATTTAACAAATATATGATACTTTTTGAAAATAAATATTTAAATTATTTTCTTATACGCTGAATTGCAAAATTTACTTAACACAAGTCTAACTTAATTACATAGAGTTTAAATAAGTTATACGTTTCTCCTTCCTCGTGATTGTAATATTTATAAAATTATTCCCCAGTTTCATTAAGTTAATTAAAAATAGCAATTCAAATATACTTTACTTATGATAAATAAGTTTTAAGCTCTACATAATCCCCCCCCCCGAACTAAATTTCAAACATTTTAAGTAATGTACGATATGAATTTAAATAGGGAGATACAAGTACCAAACTACTTCCTACTTTGTGCATATCAATAAGATCAACAGGTATAGCTAGAAATGAACAAACATAACATAAAGTAAATTAGAACTAAATAGGATACTAAATAAAATTAGCACCAGAAATTTTGAATATTTTAATAGGAATATAAAAATAATTCCACAATTATAGTACAACTGAATCAATAAATACAAATAGTAGCAGTAGCAACAACAAAAATAGAGTCATATGCATCTAAATAGATAGAATAAAGTCATTAATCCTTTGCCTCATCGTCATCTTCCTCCTCATCTTCCTCATCTTCATCTTCTTCTTTTTCTTCATCATCATCCTCATCTTCCTTCTCAGAATGCTCCTCCATCGACTGAATGTGCTCGTAGGGTTGGTAAGGAGAATACATAGGGAACTCAAAGGGATTGTCTTTTCCCATCAACTAATTCCTCTTGTACATTGTCAGTTGGGCAGTATAAAAACTAGCAAACTGATCACGTTGGCTTTTATTCTGCTAATCAATATGTGATATATTATCTGTCAAATCATAGAACATCATTTTCATAATAGAAATATCATCCTCTATCTTGCCCAATCCTTCTGACATAGAAGTTAGACTAGTGGAAGGATGAGGCTGAGAGTAGAAAGTTGAGGGATGAGAAGTAGAGGGCTGAGATGAACTAGCCCCATGACAAAAGAACAACTTGTTTATGTTATAAATTTAAGTTAGTTTTGAAGATAGGCTTCAAAGCCTAAAGCTTCTCCTCCCAACTTTGAAAAAACGCACTTGGATTTTGACAAAACAAGAGGATGAAAGATGGGTGCCCCAAACCAAGAGTAGATCCCCCCTTATGGTATTAACTATAGAATGGTGGATGAGGGACCCTATAACAATAGATTTCATGGTTTGGATGCAAAAATTTAAAGAGGCTCTATCTCTGGATGACCTCACTCAGATTGATGGAGGGAAGTTGCTTGGCAAAAACAAAGTAGTGCCAATTCTTAAAGTTGCATTACGCTTGGATGAGGGAAATTTGATTTTAAGATCATTTCCAACTTTTCAAGCCCCCCAACCATCAGTAAAGAATCTAATGATCTCATCTATGTCATTATCTACAAGAGCCAAATGGGAGTAGAAACTATCAGGGACATCTCTCAAGGAAAATAAAGCATTAAAACAGGAAGGAGAGATTTCCACCTGCTTCTCTCTCACATAGACTGAGTCATCAAAAGCCTTAGGAAGATCAGCATAAAACTCTTTAACAACTAAAATCACAACTACACCAGTATTGTAAAATAAAATTTCCCAATCTCAATTTACTATCATACTCTCAATGGCACCCTCTGGGCCTATAAATCCACGCTCGACAATCAAATTTTTTGATACCAAGAAGTCGTTGTAATGCTCCTCAACTTTTGAGCTTACAAATTCCTTATTGTCAAAAAAAAGATTTTATTTTGTCGCCCTTAGCTTTCAAAGCCACTGAGAAGTATAAAAGATAAAAATCACAAGGAATAAAAATTAAAAATAATTTGGATGCAATCATAATGCAAATAAAAAATTAAATCAAACCTTTTCCCAAAATCTTCAACCTAAGCTCTCTCCAACTAAAAATTCAAAAATTTATGATGAGAATCAAAGGAGAAAGTTAAAAGAGTGAAATGTACCTTGTAGTAGTGATTTGTACTTACTAGAACCTCTTAGATCATGAAATTGAAAGAAAATGAAGAGCCCTAATTTTGGCCTCTCAACCGTTGAAGAAGAACAAGGAGAATGAATCATGAAAATGGGTGAACTGGGCTGATTTTTAGCTTAAAATGGATACAAATGGGCATGGCGTCGAGGCAGGCCTCGAGGAAACAATGCTTAGGTGTTGGGTGGGCATCACCCATATAGTCATGTGGTGCCTTGGCTCCAGGGGTAGAGTTGCTCAAGCATCAGCACCAATATTGACCATGGTCACTTGATTTTTATTATTCATTCCCCCTAAGTCCTTAGTCACACATAATATATATACAAACAATACCTTATAACTAAAGAAAAATAAGGTCACTCATTCTCTTTCTCATCACATCTCTCTCCTCTTCTCCTAATCTCCAATAGAATCCTCTTCCATTGACTGTCGGCTTTTACAAATTTTTGTAAGAAAAATAAACTAGGGCATTAATAAGATTATTATTTTCAATCCATTGGTTTCACCAATATATCTCTAACTAATCAGCTAAATAGGTAGTGAACTAATCAAATTGGCTTATATATTGTCAATCCTCATGTGCTACCCTGCCACTTAAAATATACACCTCAACTTGTACAATGGGAGAATCATCCCCCATCCCTTCTAATCTTGGACAACAAAGACCATATTAATAGAAGAACAGGGTCAAAAATATAAAGTAACAATTTAAGATAGACATGTTCGATGTCTAAACTCAATATGTCTCAATTATATCCCTACATTCAATTAAGAAGTAGGTTGTAGAGGATGCAGTTGATCCTTCTACTTCAAAAAGACACTCCATAGTTTACGCACAATGAGAAGACTAAGGATAAAGGCCCTGACTCAAGAGTAATTCCTCCTCAAGTCACACACTCCTAAGCATAGAAAAATGAACACCACACAATCACAAACACATTAACATAGATTCAAGCACACTACACAACACTACATACAATTATGAACTTGGGTTACCTCCCTAGAAGCACTTAGTTTAACGTCCTCAACCCGACAATACCATATATACTACTCAGGTTGACACCAAAACAAAACCACATTTGTCATAGGTTTCTCAACACCTAATTATGGTTTAAGTCAACTATAAAGATATTTAATATCAATCGCACCAAAAGGTTAAACTTTTACTATAGTAAATAGCCTTAACTACCTGAACTTAAGTTTATTTGAAAATAATTTCAATTGTAGATTTTACAATAAAACCTTATGTCCATGTTCAAGATTTTTTCCTAAGAATCTCCTGATCGTGCAATTTCTTAATTTTCTCTTTATATATTTTTTGTATTTTCATAAGATTCTTGTCTAATCTCTTCAAGTTCATTTAATTGTAGCAATATTTTCTCATCAGCTTTCCTTATATTGTAATTGAAATCCTTAATAGCTCAATATATTGTGTGCTCTAATTCAACTGGTAAGTGATGAGTTTTGCCAAATATGAGTCGATATGGAGACATCCCTATATGAGTGTTATATGTAATTCTATAGGCGCATAACGCATTGTCAAGTCTCAAAGACCAATCCTTTATCCTAGGAGTGACAGTTTTCTCTAGAATCCTTTTGTTCTCTCTATTATAAACTGTTGTTAATCACCTCATTTGGGTAAGATATATTGTGGATATCCTTTTTTATATACCATCCTTTGTAACTAATGTCTCAATCATTATATTCCTAAAGTGGCTTCTCCCATCACTAATGATAGCTTTAGGCATACCATATTCGCTACATATATTCTTCTTTAGAAATATAGATACACATTAAGCATCTCAATTTGGCAGAACCATTGTCTCTATCCACATTGATACATGGCCGTAGCTATCAGAATATACATATTTCCTAAAGAATGTGTAAAAGCTCCCATGGAGTCTAAACCCCAAACATAAAAATTCTCAATCTGCAAAGTGAAATTTAAGGGCATTTCATCTCACTTAGAAATATTACATACTCTTTAGAATCTATCATAAGTCTTTATATATTCATTTACATCTCTAAATAGATTTGTCAATAAAATCCTATTTGTAAAATCTTAGCAATAGTTCTATAAACCCCAAAATGTCCCTCAAATTCAAAATCATGATATTTCCTAATAACATCTTTGGTCTTTTCAATGGGTAAAAATCTCCTAATTATGTGGTCTTTATACTTTCTATATAGGTATCGTCATCCGAAAATTAATATTCGGCATCATGAATATTTTTTTCCATTGATGGTATGTTAAATCATAGGATAAAATATCATCGACTATATAATTCACTATGTTAGTATACCACAAAATTTTCTAACCAGTAACAGTAAGCAGTTGCTCATCAGGAAAATTCTCATTGATATCCTAATTCAATGCACATGATTTTCCCTGGTCTAGTCAAGATAAGTGATCTGTTATTTGATTCTCAGTATCTTTCCTATTCACTACTTTGATATCAAACTCTTGTAACATGACCAATTTGATCGACATTGGTTTGACGTCCTTTTTCAACATTTGAAACCGTATAACATAATGATCAATATGAACAATAACACTTGGTTCCAAAAAAATACGAAATAAATATATCGAACCCATATGTTATAACCAAAAGCACCTTTCAGTAGTGGTATAGTTAATCTGAACCATTAAGGGTCTTATTAGCATGGTATATAGCTCAAAATATTTTATCATGACTTTGTCCCAAAACTACAAATATAGTATAGTCACTTTCATCACACATTAATTCAAATGGGCTTCCTCAATAGGTTAAGCAAGGATATGAATAGTGAATAACTCCTCCTTTAAAGTGTTGAAGGTTGCTAGTTAATTCTGGTCAAAATTAAATATAACATCCTTTCAACATATGCATAAAGGTTTGGTAATTTTGCAGAAATCATTAATGTATCGCCAATAAAATTTAGCATGTCCTAGGTAACTTCTAACTTCCCTAATTGAAGTGGGTGGAGAAATTTTTTCAATCACTTGTACTTTGGCTAGATCGACCTCCATACCTCTCTTGGAATACCTGTGTCCTAAAACAACCCCTTTGGAGATCATGAACTAGCACATCTCCCAATTGAGAATAAGATTTATTTCTTCACATAGTCTCAGTACCTTGGCCAAATGTTCTAAGCAGGAATCAAATTATGAGGAAAATATTGAAAAATTGTCCATGAACACTGTTGATAAATATTTGTGAAAATAATTCGATTTAACTTAATAATGTATATATAATTTTGGCTTTGAATAATAAAGTTTTCATTTTGAAATATGAGACCAAATATATTTCATATATTTGACAATTTAGATAGTTGAGCATAATACCACAAATAATATGCCACCCCAAGAGATGAGCACATCACTCATTAGTAGGCTCGACCATGTAAACCAAGAAAATTTATGACATCCGTTAAGCCCGTGAATTTTAGTGATTGATAATTCTTTTATCTAATATAAGGACTAGATAGGGTTTAGATTATTTGAGTTCCTAAATCCCTATAGAGGTAAACCCTTATTGTTAATTATATCTCAGGCAACCAAAATCACCAAAGAAATCTCTCAATTAAGGTCAAGAGCTTTAACATCAATAATTCAATTATTAGTATTCACGATTGTTTAGAGAACATTTCAGTGGAAATGACTTCGTGTGGAAAAGTTATTTCACGAATCCAAAGGAGCGAAAGGTAGGGGATGTCACGTATTTTGAGGAGAATCGTAGGATTTCTTGAACTATCCTATTGTAATGACTTAGTGTTTGACTTTATGTCAATTATGTCTTTTAAATGAAGATTTTAATCTTATAATTTATTAAAATTTTAAGACTCATATATGCATGACATACAATCATGCAAATGACCCAATATGATTGAAGGATTTACGTCGTACCGAACAATGACCTCAAAATCCTAAAAGAGTTTATGATTTATATTCGCACAATATACAATCATACGAAAGCCTAATAGATAGCTTGAGGACTTACATTGTGCCAGATGAACAACTTCGAAGCATTATGGGTTTATGTTATTTAAAACTAAGGAAAAGTTTTACTGAAGTAAACTCACTTCATTGATGAGCATTGATTGTCATCCGGAGTTGTCCTCCATCCATTGCATCCTCATCTACTCCCTAGAAAGCTTACTTCGTGCTCCTTCTGTTGTTGATTTTGGGTTTTCTAGCGGTCATGGTGGTTGACTGAGGTATGGAAGGTTACTATCTTTCTGAGGGAAGTCAAGGATGGAGATTGGTGAAGCCAATTGGGTTGGAGCATGCGTAAGAGTTCTTAATTCAAATGGAAGGGATTTAAATTGATTTTAGGGAAGTTTGGGTTTGAATCATGCATTTGGGTTGGGTTCATCCACCAAAGTGGCTAAGGCTGGTGGTGATCAGCTTGATTAGTGTGGTCAAGTCGCCATCATGTGGATTTAGATTAATTTTAGGTTTAAGTTAGTCATTATAGTGGTTAAGTGCTTTTTATGGGTCTTGAAAGAGGATCCCTCTTTTGTAATTTTAGCATGATGGCTCACATAAGACTTGTACATGGCTTCATGGCTTTCATGTGACTTGGATGAAGCCACATGGCTTGTTCATGGCTCATGCATAGCCTACATGGCTTACATCAAAGAAGGAGGGCAAAATTTTATGTATGGAGTCAAATTCATAGACTCTAAATGGAGTTGATTAATCATGGGATTTTTGGACTTAGGGTTTGATTAGATTTAATCATATATGGCTAAAATTTTTCATGTGGTTTTGGGTTTAAGGAAATTTGGAAATTGGGATCAAATTATCGGCTTTTGCATTTTGATATGAAGGGGTTATTTTTGGGCTTGAATTTGGTCTTTAATTTAATAATAATGGTATTGAAAATCAATCATGCTGGTTTTCATGAAGTCTTGAATTTGTCATGATAAAATTTAGGACTTGGGCTTAGTGAAATTGAATTTGTCATGTACATTCAATTTTGGTGTCTTTTTCAAAGTGAATTTGTGATGAATTTGGATTTAAGGCTCATGGAAATTGGATTTGAATTTGGAATTGGTGGTTAGGATTGGTCTTGTTGGAATCTTGAGTGAAATTAAGGATTTTGGGTATTTTGGGGATTATGGGTAAATTGAATGGATTTAGGTGGTGAGGGTGTATTGTAGTGTATGTGATGAATGTGAATTGTAGGGCAAGGTATCAGGGTGATGTGAACTGTGGTAGTGTATGAGTGCGTGTGAATTATGTATATGGTATGTGATGTGGGGCATGTGAATGTATATGTGGTGTGTATGGGTGAGGTGAGTGTGTACGTAATATGGAGTGAGTGTCCAAGCTATAAAGGGCCTCCTTAAAGCCTCATAGTCCTATAGAAACTCATTTTTTTAGCCTCCACAATTTGGTTTTAGCCATCTCAACCAAGAGCTGAGGACTTGAGACCATCCATATGAGTCTTCAAAAAAGAGTTAAGAACTGTTTTGAGTTTTTAAGGGAGGTGGGTCTCATAACTAGTCTTCCTGGATAGTCATTATGAAATTCTTATGGCTAGATCCTAAACCTTAAGAAAATAATTTAGCCTCATAAAAAATGAGGTCAACAAATGAAACCCTAATAGCTGTGGCGTGCTAAACAAAGATGTCACGTGTATTAGTGTTAATCGAAGTGATCAGCTGAACCCAACTTGAGATTAAATTTGAGTTGAGGATCTTATAATTCTCAATGGGTATTAGTATGTGTATTTTTAATTTTTATTTGTGAATTAAAGCTATTAAGCTTTGTATTGATTTTAACAGAACATTTGTTAAATATTGGCCAGTTCTTTCATTGGGGTTTAAAGAAAATAAAACAAAGAAGTTCAAATATGATTTGGAGCTCATGATTTTGAGTTTGTTTGTTCACTTGTTTGTTTCTTATGAGATGTATTTTGTGAGATTTTTAGGGTGATAGCTATCAAGACTCTTTGTTGGGGATTTAATAGTTGCAGAAAATTGATTCAATGTAATGGACATTTTAGATGTATGGATCAGATTTAGAAAGAAAGTACAGGAACTTGCATCCAACTAGAGGGCTGATCAAAGGCATTGAAATTCTTGCACCAACCAGAAATATTGCGATTGTAAGAAGTGTTATGATTGAAAGAGGTGTTGTGGTTGTCAGAAGTGTTGTGATTGTAAGGAAATTTGTAGAAAGATTGTACGACTGTGCGGAGTTTGTAGGAGTTGGAATCCC
Source organism: Phalaenopsis hybrid cultivar (assembly GCA_002079205.1). NCBI lineage: Eukaryota > Viridiplantae > Streptophyta > Magnoliopsida > Asparagales > Orchidaceae > Phalaenopsis > Phalaenopsis hybrid cultivar. The sequence continues at coordinate 197,789 of JXCR01084067.1, read as the reverse complement.
TAAACTGTTCTTGGAGTGTTGTGAATGTAGAATCAGAATCCTCACACTAACCCTAAAATGTTATGTCTGTAGAATCAGAATCCTCGCACCAACCTTGAGATGTTGTGTCTGTAGCATCAAAATTCTCACACCAACCCCAAGATGTTGTGTCTGTAGCATCAGAATCCTCGCACTGGCCCTGAAATGTCATGAATGTAAACATTTATGGATAGATTGCACAAATATAGGGAGTTTGTATGAATCAGAATCTCTACACCAGCCATGAAATGTCATGAGTGTGGAAAATTTATGGATAGATTGTGGAAATTATGTGGAATGAATTAAAATCCTTACATTGACCCTGAAATATCGTAATTTTAAAAGGAATCAGAATTCTTGCACCAATCCTAGGACATTGTGATCATTTCAATTTATGGATAGATTGTGGAAATTGTGTGGAAGGAATCGAAATCCACAAACCGACCCAGTAATATTGTACTTGTAGAATGAATCAGAATCCTTACACCAACTCCGGAATGTCATGTTTGTAGAAACTTTGTATAGAGGTTTTGAGAATATTTGTGGAATTTAGGAGGATCATGAGAAATATGAGAATTGTAAGAAGTGTTAGAATTTATAGGAATTGCGAAAGCTTCTAGTTGAAGATTGTTTTATCATGTTCGTTGGTCACCTTTTCATTTCTCTTTTTTTCTTTTATAATTATCAATTTCTTTGGGGTATCTTGTTTCATTTTGCTCGTTTGTTCATTCTATGTTTGCCATTATATTAGAACTTCTTATTTGTATCATTCTTTATTCATTGAAAGATTTTAGAACTAAAACGAGCTCGGTTCAACGACTCCAAACAATCACACAAAACAGTGATTTTAAAATATATTCATTTTCATTGAATTATTAAGGATAAAATAACCCTTGTTGATTTTTTTGAATCTTGATATAGCAATACACAACCCAAAAATACTTTTTTTTGCACATAGAAAATCAAAACATAACAGTAGTCTCTGTTTGTAGACTGCAATCCTTGTATTCATATCTTCATGTATGCTCAGTTCTCTAGGATTTTTGGGAGACTAACTGATACACCTAAAATATAAAGTATTTTTGTACACATTTCATACCTATTTTTGAGATATTGTGCTTTAATGAAATGTATTTGTGTTTTTTTTTTCAGGTGCAATCAAATGGATGAAAGATGGTAAAATGAGAGAAAAAGGATCAAATTTGGAGCAAAAATGAAGGAGCAAAAATGAACTGAGGCGCCTAAGCACCAAGGACTGGCGATTATGCACAAGTTATACAGAGAGAGCCACACCTAAGTGCTAGGGACCCCACGCTTAAGTGCCAGAAGTAGTTATTTAATGATTCTTTGAATTTTCATGAATTTTTAAAGAAGTTTTTCAAGCAACCCTTAGTAAAAACGTGGGAAATAGTTCATGGACATGAAAATTCATTCAATTGGATTTTGAAAGGAGGCAACTTCTAGAAGATTCATTTAAAGGAGACACATTTTGAAAGGACACAAAGGCACTTCTTGAATTTTTATTAAAGAAAACTTGGATCATCAAGGTAAGAGGCCAGCAGATCATCATCCATCCATCCAAAGAAACTGTCACCGCCAGCCATCTTTTTTATTTTATTTTGAGTTTTAGTTTGTATTGTGAGTGAAGGAAGAGAATTCAAAGGAACTTCAAGACATTTGGTGGAGAGGATTTAAGATAAGTGTTTATCGTTGTGACTACATTTGGTTTTAATTTATACTTCTTGTTTGTGTGCATGATTTTTACTTTTAAACTCCAGTGTAGTTATGTTTTGTCCATGAATTCTGAGTAGTTTTTTTTATATTTTTTCTTCAATTAATAAGTGATTAAGTATTGAAAGAAAGTTGTGTGAAGTATTAGACTTTAATGTTGGAAGACGTTGTGATGATTTAAACCTTGTTCTTCATTTACTTCTTGATTTTGCCATATAAGATGATAATACCTATTGTGAGAGCACGTAAGATCCGAGATGGTATTGTCTCAGTCAAAAATGAAAAGAATCACATTTTATTTCATGGATGAGAATGTAGTTCATGGGGGTTGAGTGCAAATAAATTGGGAAAAAAACATTGAAGGGTGTGGAATTAGAGGACTTTAGAGTGATAGACTAAAGCCCCCAATTTGATTTATAGTTTTAGGTTCAGATATGAGACGTTAGGCCCTAGGTGGAGGAAGAAGAGGGAACTCTAGAGTGAGAGCTAGTATCTTCCTNGAATCCTAAGACGAGTTAGGGCTTATATTGTATAGTAGGGCTATGCAAAGGCCTAAAGATAAGGTGAGGATTTACGTTGCATAAGCAAGCAACCTTGAAGTTCTATGGCTTTGTTGTTTTAAGTCTAAGGAAGGAAGATTGGTTTAGCTGGGGAAGAAAGGTTTTGCTGTTGAAGATGGTCGTGCTGCCCACCATGCTAGCTCCAAGCTCCTTGTCGCGACAACTTTGAGTTATCTAGCGTGTAAAGTTATAATATCAAATCAGGTGGTCTGGTGAAGTTCTTTAAATTTTATGAGGGCATATTAAAGTTGATTAGAGTGACACCGGTTAGGATCTAGTTCTTTAAATTTTATGGGGGCATGTTAAAGTTGATTAGAGCGACACAGGTTAGGATCCTACATAAATTTTATGAGAGCATATTAAAGTTGATTAGAGCGACACCGGTTAGGATCCTACGGTTCTCTCTAAATTTTATGAGGGCATATTAAAGTTGATTAGAGCGACACCGGTTAGGATCCTACGGTACCTTAAATTTTATGAGGGCATATTAAAGTTGATTAGAGCGACACCGGTTAGGATCCTACGGTTCCCACGTTCCGGATTTTATGAGGGCATATTAAATTTGATTAGAGCGACACCGGTTAGGATCCTACGGTTCCCTCATTACGGCATCACTATTTTCTATCAGATTCACTTAGTCCAAATGAACTTACTAAACCCAATTTAATGAGTTCCATAATTTCATTTAAATCACAAGAAACCTCATTAGCAATCGTAGGTTACCTCCTCCGAGGGATTCTTGATCATCTGGTAGAGATAGACTGTGGGAAGCCTCGTTAGCAACCGTAGGTTACCTCCTCTGAGGGATTCTCGATCATCAGATAGAGACGTCTTAATTAAGTTGAAGTTGTGGTTTTATATGATGTTTGTGATTAAATTTTGAGTTGTTTTATGTTTTGCATGTTGTGGCGGTGATTTTTATCTTGATTTATTTTAATTTTGGTTTTGGGTTATGGTTATGGTTATGGTTAACATGCAAGTTTATGTAGGTAAATGCAAGCATGAAACATGTAAGGAAAAGACAGAAGAAAGACGATACTATAAACTATAAAAGCATACCTGGCGAGTCTCCTCGTTCCACCACCTGAAACCTTAAATGCTTGTCAAGCCAGTTTATGAAGAGCAGGAAAGGTAAAATTTTGGTAATTTTCCGACTTAAAATGCATGTTAAGGCAGTTTATAAAGAGCAGGAAAGGTAAAATTTTGGTAATTTTCCTAACCCTTACGTCATATCTTTGAGTCCTTAAAAGTTTAATTAAGGATGATTCCATTGAGCAAAGAATATTAAGTTTAATAGGTCTATGAGGTATCCAACAAGTTAAGACGGGGAAGCAGGTCCATGCCTCCCTCTCACCAACTGGTGAAAAGTCTCGAGTCCATTTAAACTTATTATGTTGTTTAATGGTTCATCCTGTAAATACCATTATTACTCAGTGAACATTGATGTCTCAATTATCCCTAAGAA
>JXCR01084067.1:177435-191019 GCA_002079205.1 Phalaenopsis hybrid cultivar | reverse complement strand
TTTTGAGTTCAATTGAAGGGTCAATTTAAGGGAATTTTGAACTTTAATCAATTTGGTCATGTTGGGCTAGGCTTGGGTCTAGCTTGGGTTAGCCTTGGGCTAAGTCCAAATTGATTATTTTAAATGGTCAATAGGGAGCTCATGAAGAGTTTTAACATGAATTGGATGCCAATTTGGAGGTTAAGGCAATCAATTGGGTGAAATTTTGGGACTTAGCCAATTTGGGGCTAAATCTGGGAATTTTGGATTTAGGCCAAAATCAAATGGATTTAAGGCTTCACCAAGGCTAATTGATGGTTGATTTTGATGTATAGGAATATCATAAAGATTTTGCAACATTAATTGAGGCCAATTGACTAGGCCATGGGTTCAATTTGGTGAGATTATNGCTAGGCTTGGGTCTAGCTTGGGTTAGCCTTGGGCTAAGTCCAAATTGATTATTTTAAATGGTCAATAGGGAGCTCATGAAGAGTTTTAACATGAATTGGATGCCAATTTGGAGGTTAAGGCAATCAATTGGGTGAAATTTTGGGACTTAGCCAATTTGGGGCTAAATCTGGGAATTTTGGATTTAGGCCAAAATCAAATGGATTTAAGGCTTCACCAAGGCTAATTGATGGTTGATTTTGATGTATAGGAATATCATAAAGATTTTGCAACATTAATTGAGGCCAATTGACTAGGCCATGGGTTCAATTTGGTGAGATTATGTCACATGGTCAAAATTGGGGTTTTGACCTAAATCAAAATTGAGCTCAAATCATGAGCCAATTAGGCTTGGATTTGGTTTAGTTTGGTCATATGAAAAGTGAATTTGAGTTTATGATTGTAATTGGGGTCAATTGAGATCAAATTGATGGACACTTGAGTTGGATTTGGGGAAATTGGGGTCTTTAAAGGGAAATTTGTGGATTTTGGTTAAAGATGGCCAAATTGGCCAAATTGGGTCATGTGGTAGTTGAGAGAAATGAAATTGGAAATATTTGGAATTTTCTGAAAATTTTTGGGATTTTGAGCTATGGAGGGGTGTTTTGATAATTTGGGGTGTTTTAGGGGTAAAAGGCCAAAATGGGTATTTTGGTAGAGTTGAGGTACTAACCATCACCAATAAGCCATGAACCAATGAGAACCCCATTTTGGGTCCTCTACATAGTGACATAGAGCCATGGACCAATGCGAACCCCATTTTGGGTCCTCTACATAGTGGCATAGCTAGGGCTAGTGTATCCCAAAAGATCAAGGGATCTAGGTTTGGACCAATGGAAACCCCATTTTGGGTCCTCTATGTAGTGGTTCTAGCCAGACCATATCCCTGGGCTAGTAGGTTTAGGGGACCATCTTTATGAGTATCCCAAAAGATCAAGGGATCTAGGCTAAAGCCATGGAACAAAGGAAACCCCATTTTAGGTCCTCTACATAGTGGTCTTAGCCAAACCATAGCCCTGCTAGTAGGTTTAGGGGACCATCTACATGAGTATCCCAAAAGATCAAGGGATCTAGGCTAGAGATTTGAGTTCAGGGTTGTGAGTCTAGTAGGTTTAGGGGACCATCTACATGAGTATCCCAAAAGATCAAGGGATCTAGGCTAGAAGATTGAGTTTAGGGTTGTGAGTGATTGTGGGTGCAGATAAGTGTAGTGAGTGCCTTAGCTCTAGACTAACACCCAAGGTCAACCCTAGGGTCCAGCAATCCTAGGGGGCCCAGACCAACACCCAAGATCAACCCTAAGGTCCAACAATCCTAAGGGAGACTCATCTTGAGTGGTCACCAATGGACCCCACCTACTAAGTATTTAGAGGTTGAGAGCAATATGTGGAACTTCAAGTTGAGTGGAGATGGGTTTGGAGTTTCTAATGGTGAGGGTTCCATGTCTAGTTTTTTAGGAATAGTCAACAGGAAAAGTCCAATGGCTAGACCCTAGGCTACTAAAGAGGAAAAACTAAACCTCAACAAAAAATGAGGTCAACAACACTATGCAAGTATATGTATCGTTATCAAGTAATATAGAACTTTTGCATTAAGTCTCGAATATCGAAACCACATGAAGGATTAGTTTTAGATAACAAAATACTTAGCAATATACATTCTTACTCAAACTTAAGATGCTATAATAGGAATAAAAGTTCAATTCTTTTTGTTATTTTGATAATTGAAAATAAAGTAAGCAACTAATTAACTTAACTAAAATACTTGCAAGATGAAGGCAATATAAGTAAAATATCTTTTTCCTTATCATTGAATCTGTGATAAACATAGAAATTTAGTTGTGGAAGTATACTAAAATATCTTCCTTACCATGAATCAATGATAAATATAAAAATTTGTTATGGAAGTATGCTAAATGGCCAAATAGGAGCAATAATATTCTTTACCCTTACTAGAGATGCTATAAAGAACATTGGTTAATATATAGTTTGAATAGCCTTGAGACCGGCTAGGCGGAGAAGATACTAGCTCTCACTCTAGAGTTTNGCACATTTGTTGGGGTCCAAGGAGGCTAGGGATTGAGTCCCTGGTCTTGGTGTAAGGTCTAGGTATGAATTCGACCAAGCTCAATTTCAGGTGTTGGTCTAGAGCTATGGTAGAGGCTCTGTGGAAGGGGGATTTGATGGGGCTTTAGCTTCTTTCACTCTTGTAAAGGTGTGGGCACAAGCAATTTAAAATTTGGTGGAGTGTGAAGATGTATTAGGTTTTGTTCTAGTTTCTGACAGGGTTTCAAGCTCAAAATTGAGCTCCAGCAATGGNGAATCCTCAACCTCTAGAATTTGATTTGAAAGATTGCAATAGGATGAACTCCTAAAGCAACACGGTATCAGATGTAGAATCTTCAACCTCTAGAATATTGATTTGAAAGATTGCAATAGGATGGGCTCCTAAAGCAACGTGTAATCGGATGCGACATCTCAACCTCTAGAATATTGATTTGAAAGATTGCAATAGGATGGGCTCCTAAAGCAACGCGGAATAGAATGTGAATCCTCAACCTCTAGAATTTGATTTGAAAGATTGCAATAGGATGAGAACCTAAAAAAACGTGGAATCGGATGTGAATCCTCAACCTCTAGAATTTGATTTGAAAGATTTCAATAGGATGGGCTTCTAAAGCAACGCGAAATCAGTTGTGAATCCTCAACCTCTAGAATTTGATTTGAAAGATTGCAATTGGATGAGAACCTAAAGCAACGCGGAATCAGATGTGAATCCTCATGCTCTAGAATTTGATTTGAAAGATTGCAATAGATTGGGCTCCTAAAGCATTGTAGAATCGGATGTGAATCCTCATCCTCTAGAATTTGATTTGAAAGATTGCAATAGGATGAGAACCTAAACACAACGCGGAATCGATTGTGAATCCTCAACCTCTAGAATTTTTTTGAAAGATTGGCAATAGGATGGGCTCCTAAGCAACGCGGAATCGGATGTGAATCCTCAACCTCTAGAATATTGATTTGAAAGATTGCAATAGAATGGACTCCTAAAGCAACATAGAATCGGATGTGAATCCTCAACCTCTAGAATTTAATTTGAAAGATTGCAATAGGATGAGAACCTAAAGCAACGCGGAATCGATTGTGAATCCTCAACCTCTAGAATTTGATTTGAAAGATTGCAATAGGATGGGCTCCTAAAGCATNAATCCTCAACCTCTAGATTTGATTTGAAGATTGCAATAGGATGAGCTCCTAAAGCAACGCGGTATCGGATGTAGAATCCTCAACCTCTAGAATTTGATTTGAAAGATTGCAATAGGATGGACTCCTACATCAACGCGGAATCGGATGTTAACCCTCAACCTCTAGAATATTGATTTGAAAGATTGTAATAGGATGAGCTCCTAAAGCAATGCGGAATCAGATGTGAATCCTCAGCCTCTAGAATTTGATTTGAAGGATTGCAATAGGATGAGCTCCTAAAGCANCGAATTCGTGGGAAACTAGTAGAATTTATGAAGATTGACATTGGTGAGGAAAAAAATTGTGAAACTTTGTGAGATTTTGTGCAGAATGTGAAATTCCGTGGGGATATGAAGAAAACTCATGCAGTCTAAGGTAGTTGTGCTACGCAAGCAAAGAGTAAGAAACCTCAAACTCGAGAAATTCATCATTTTCTTTTCTTTTTGTTATGATTTGGACCCAGTTTCCCACGAATTCGAAACATGGTTCCATCATCCCTACATCAATGCATTAAAAGCCGCAAAGATGGTCAAGAAAATTGCATCAAGGGAGACCTACAACCATTTTCAGTGCATGAAGGGGGTCGACCGTGGATTCATGAGCACAATATGGTTCCATCATCCCTACACCAGTGCATCAAATATCACAAAGATGGTCAAGAAAATTGCATCAAGGGAGACCTACAACCATTTTCAGTGCATGAAGTTGGTATCCATGAAGACGCTGCCTACTACGCCCCTCCAAAGAAGACAGTCTTCTCGTGCGAATTTTGACACACAAAGATAAAGATTTAGAGGGATCACAAAGAGGAAGGCCATACAACTCTGCTTCAACAACCTTCTACCACTCCCTTATAACGAGTTGGTGGAGGTTCTTCTATTCACGCACCCGAGGTCGAGGCCGGGGACACGGGCGAGGAAAGATCAATTTAATTGTTGAACGGACTAGGCCAATTATCAGCATTGGTGATGGAGACAGTTCTGAAGATGAAATAATGATGACAAAGCAGAAGAAACTTCAATACAAGATATCTCTAGAAGATACAGAGAGGAATGAATATGAAACAATGTACGATCGGATAAACCACTATGTGGATACTATGACCCTCACTCCAATTCTCCCTCAGAAGGTCGAGAGTTTAGAGGTCAAGGAAGCCCGTAGTGTTGGTTCAAAGCCGATCAAATTTTACCGCACTTCTACCTATGAGCTTGAAAAACATGTAAATTGGGATGGTGATTCTAATGAATTAATGGAATTGCCTTTTGGTTAGTTCTCGCCTTGTGTTCAAAAGTTAATTCAACAGGTCTAATGAATTAATGGAATTGCCTTTTGGTTACTTCTCGCATTGTGTTCAAAAGTTAATTCAACCTGGACAATGAATTAATGGAATTACCTTTTGGTTACTTCTTGCCTTGTGTTCAAAAGTTAATTCAACAAGGATGAATTAATGGAATTGCCTTTTGGTTACTTCTCGCCTTGTGTTTAAAAGTTAATTCAACAGCGTGAATTAATGGAATTGCCTTTTGGTTACTTCTCGCCTTGTGTTCAAAAGTTAATTCAACAGGTTTAATGGAATTCCTTTTGGTTACTTCTCGCCTTGTGTTCAAAAGTTAATTCAACAGGGACACTTACCGAAATGAATGCCACTTCTTGCCTTGCGTTCAAAAGTTAATTCAATAGGGACATTACCAAAAAAAATGCTAAAAGATAAATTTCAACTCTTTGAAAAATTGTGGAATACTAAAAGACAAGCTCTCAATTTAAAAGAAGGTCTCGGATTTGGTACAGTTGGACTAGTCAATGATTCTAAATTTTGCATGGTTGTTACTAGTGAGTCAGAAGAGGATTGTCTCGATGTAGAGGACGACTTTACTGATCAACCAATAGAAGATGCTCTGCCAGAATTTGAGGAAGCTCTACTGATCAACCAATAGAAGATGCTCCCCCAAAATTTGAGGAAGAAATTAAATCCACTGTCGATGAATTGAAAGAGATTAACCTCGGGACTGAAGAACGACCCCGACCTACATTTATAAGTTCTCTACTTGATGACGAAGAATCTGCAGAACTGGTCAAATTACTAGCAGAGTTCAAAGATTGCTTTGCATGGAGCTACGACGAAATGCCAGGACTCTCAGCAGAGGTTGTAGTCCATAAACTTGGGGTGGACAAGAATATAACCCAAGTAAAACAAGCTCCCAAGAGAATGCACCTCGAAATAGAACAACAATCATTGTCGAGGTTAAGAAATTGATAGACGCCAACTTTATTAAAGAACGCCGAAGTGACACATCAGCGTGCAATGACGAAGATTTTTGACGACCTCATACACAATCAAGTAGAATGTTACGTGGATGATCTGGTCATCAAAACTAAACAAAAAATAGACCATTTGTACGATTTGAGGATTGTGTTTGAACGGTTACAACGATATAACCTTAAAATGAATCCCTTAATGTGCACCTTCGGCGTCACCTCTGGGAAATTTCTAGGATTTGTTGTCTGTCATCGGGGAATCGAGATCAACCCGGATAAGATTAAAGCTATCTTAGAAATGTCTCCCCCTAAAACCTTGAAGCAGCTACATTCCTTCTAGGGGAAGTTGGCATATCTGAGACGCTTTATTTCTAATCTCTCAGGTAGGTGTTAGCCTTTCTCGGCATAAATTAAAAAGGACGCCAAATTTATTTGGGAAGAAAAATGCCAGCGGGCCTTTGAGGGCGTTAAACAATATTTAATGACACCTCCTGTTTTGGCAGCCCTTATCCAAGGAAAACCGTTGATACTTTATACCGCGGCTTTGGATGACTCTCTTGGAGCCCTCTTAGCCCAAGTCAATGAGGAGGGAAAAGAAAATGCTCTCTACTACTTGAGTCATCGTCTAATACCGACGGAGGTAAGGTATCCACCTATTGAGAAGCATTGTCTAGCATTAATTTTTGCAACTCAAAAGATTATACACTACATGCTTTCTCATAAGATCGCCCTAATTTCGAAAGTTAATCCATTGCAATATTTGATGACCCGAACAACACTCTCCGGATGTTTAGCAAGATGGTCAATGCTCTTATTACAATTTGATATAACTTTTGTGCCCCTCCGTGCTATCAAGGGACAGATTTTAGCACAATTTTCTCGCTGCACACCCACTCTCAACGACGAGTTATCGGACGAGCAGATACTACAAATCAAATTTTCCAGTGCGCAGCGCTGGGAAATGTACTTCGATGGTGCCTCGTCAGCCAGGAAAGACAAGGGATCAGGCAAAGTTATGTGCTTCGTCAGCCAGGAAAGACAAAGGATCAGGCACAGTTATACCAGGCAAGGCAGGGATCGGTTTGATCTTTGTTAGCCAGATAAGGGTATGTTGAGGTTTTCGTACCACCTAACGGAGCCATGTACCAACAATGAAGATATGTTGAGGTTTTTGTACCACCTGACGGAGCCATGTACCAACAATGAAGCAGAATATGAAGTCTTAATCACCGGTTTTCTTACCACCTGACGGAGCCATGTACCAACAATGAAGCAGAATATGAAGCCTTAATCACTGGATTTGAGTTGTTTTCAACAATTGCCATTTATGGTGACTCTCAACTTGTCATCCAGCAAGTCGCCGGACAATACATAATTCTGAAACCAACGTTAGCAGAATACCATCTAGACAAAATTTCATTCTTCATATGAGGGAAAATTGCATGTCCCAGTTATTTAAGTAATTCACTAACAGAACATCCTTCTTTAATAGTAAGCCATCTGAAGACTACACTAACTCGGGTGATGGGGCTGAATTTCTTTCCCTTCTCACCATGTCCATGAGGTGATGGTAATGTCTCGGGTGATGGGGATGAATTTCTTTCCCTCGTCACCATGTCCATGAAGTGATGGTAATGCAGCAGATTCACTAACAGAACATCCTTCTTTAGTAGCAAGCCTTCTGAAGACTGCACTAACTCGGGGGCATGAGGGGAAATCGCATGTCCCACTCGTCTAATGAATTCACTAATAGAACATACTTCTTTAATAGCAAGCCTTCTGAAGACTACACTAACTCGGGTGATGGGGCTGAATTTCTTTCCCTTCTCACCATGTCCATGAGGTGATGGTAATGTCTCGGGTGATGGGGCTGAATTTCTTTCCCTCCTCACCATGTCCATGAGGTGATGAGAATGCAACAGCAATCTTCCGGATACTCTCATATCCATCAGTATCTGTCAGACAATGGAATCTACTTCCTCGCAGGAGTGGGTAAATTTATGGTAATACCTCTTCAATTTGATGAGTTATATTTTGATTTTTAAAAAATCAATTAAGTGTTAAGAAAACTAAGTTTCATAATTTTTTGAGTTATATTTTGATTTTTAAAAAATCATTCAAGTGTTAAGAGTGGATATTTATCTTTAAAAATCAACTTAAGTTATCAAATGAACTCAAAATATTTTGAACTTTTTATAGTGAGTTCTCTAGATCATAAATTTATCTTTAAAAATCAATTTAAGTTATTAAATGAACTCAAAATATTTTGAAACTTTGATGACTATCTTTAAAAATCAAGTTAAGTTGTCAAATGAACTCAAAATAATTTGAAATTTTTATGATGAGTTCTCTGGTCAAATGAACTCAAAATATTTTAAAATTTTTATGATGAGTTCTCTGGATCATAAATCACAGCGGAGATATGATTTTTAAAAATCATTTAAATGTTAAGAGTGGTATTTGTCTTTAAAAATCAATTTAAGTTATTGATTTTTTGAGTTATATTTTGATTTTTAAAAAATCATTTAAGTGTTAAGAGTGGTATTTATCTTTAAAAATCAATTTAAGTTATCAAATTGACTCAAAATATTTTGAAACTTTTATGATGAGTTCTCTGGATCATAAATCACAGTGGAGATTAAAAAGCAAGTCATTTAAATGTTTGTGAATATTTTGAAACTTTTATGATGAGTTCTCTGGATCATAAATCACAGTGGAGAGCAAAAATCATGTCATTTAAATGTTTAAATTTTCCAAGATTAATTATCTTAATGATTTAATGTTTGTAAAAGTTAAGGACATTTTAAATGACTTGACCCATGAAATTATTTCCAAAGGTTTCTTTAGTCATATTGGAACTTCCAAAATTTTCTTAGGATTTTATAATCAATATGCTAATTTTCATGATTATTTCAAGGAAATGGTGTGAAATAACTTGAAAAATATGGATCTCTATATAGAAACCTCCTCTGACTTTAGAAAAACTAGGGAATATTTCCCCTTACAGAGGCTACAACATGTCAAAATTTCAAGCCATGGTGATGCGTCAATATGCATGGAGAATCAAATGATTCTAAATAGTATTTAATTAATTAAAAATAAAATATGCACCAAATGGGCTTGAAAATTATTCCACATTATTTTGCTCTGTTCACTGAGTAAGGGTATTTTTATTTATTTTTGTGATTTTTCTACACAAAGTTATGAATTTTCTAAGTTAAGGGTATTTAAATAAATATAAAAAGTTTTTGTGATTTTTCTACACAAAGTTATGTATTTTCTAAGTTAAGGGTATTTAAATAAATAAAAAAGCAGCAAGAGAGTATTTTTATTTTATTTTTGTGATTTTTCTACACAAAGTTATGGATTTTCTAAGTTTAGGGTATTTAAATAAATAGGAAAAAGCCCTGATTATCTATTTAAACAGCGCGTGCTGACTAGATCCTAGGCAGCTCCGAAGGCATGCGTGGCGCTCTTGGGTTGGACGCCGCCGTCCATGTAGCTTGCTGACTCGGCCCGCTGTTTATGTTTTAAAGCACTGTCCGACTCGATCTCCCCTATCCATTTGATACACGCTCAATCAAACGACTCCCCTTCATCATCCCCGATAGAATGATCCCGTGCTCGTCTACACTAAAACCTTAAGATCTTGGCCTAGACTCAACCAAATCACATTGGGTTTGATCATATGGAACCGTCTAAGTGAGACAAACACATCCATACGGTTAAGATGCCATGAAATCAAGTTTAAGTGAATGGAGAATCAAAATAAGCTTGGGAGGAGGAGGAGTTTTATACCTTTGCTTTGAGGAGGGAGGCTTTGATCAGAGGTGGTCAGCACATTTTTTGGGGTCCAAGGAGGCTAGGGATTGAGTCCCTGGTCTTGGTGTAAGGCCTAGGTATGTATTTGATCACGGTCGGATTTGGGTGTCGTNAAATTTAAGTGCATTTTAAATGACTCGACCCATGAAATTATTTCCAAAGGCTTCTCTAGTCATGGTGGACCTGCCAAAATTTTCTTAGGATTTTCTAATCAATATGCTAATTTCCATGATTATTTTAAAGAAATAATGTGGAATAACTTGAAAAATATGGATCTCTGTATAGGAACCTCTTCTGACTTTTGAAAAATCAAAAGATATTTCTCTTGACAGAGGTTGTAACATGCTAAAGTTTCAAGGCAAGGTGATGTATCAATATGCATGGAGAATCAAATGATTCAAAATAGTGTTTAATTAATTAAAAAAAATATGCATAACATGGTCTTGAAATTTATTTCGCATTATTCTCCTCTGTTCACTGAGCAAGAGGGTATTTTTATTTTATTTTTGTGATTTTTCTACACAAAGTTTTGAATTTTCTAAGTTAAGGGTATTTAAATAAGTAAGAAATGTCCTATTTATCTATTTAAACCCCGCGTGCTGACTAGATCCTAGGCAGCTCCAAAGGCATGTGTGACGCGCTCTGGTTGGATGCCGCCATCCACGTAGCTACTGACTCGACCGGCGGTTTATGTCCCGAAGCATCGTCTAGCTCGATCTCCTCATATGCGATACACGAGCGATCGGACAACTCCCCGTCATCGTCCCTGATAGAATGATCCTGTGATCATCCACACTAAAACCCTAAGATCTTAGCCTAGACTCAACCAAATCACCTTGGGTTTGATCCTATTGACTCGTCTAAGTGAGACGAACATATTCATATGGTTAATGTACCATGAAATCAAGCCTAAGTATATGGAGAATAAAAGTAAGCTCGGGAGGAGGAGGAGTTTTATACCTTTGCTCTGAGAAGGGAGGCTTCGATCAGAGGTGCTTGGCATGTTCAGGAGGAGAAGTTTTATACCTTTGCTCTGAGAAGGGAGGCTTCAATCAGAGGTGCTCGACACATTCGTTGGCGTCCAAGAAGGCTAGGATTGAGTCCCAGGTCTTGGTGTAAGGCCTAGGTATGAATTCGATCGAGCATGATTTCAGGTGTTGGTCTAGAGCTATGGTGGAGGCTATTTCAGAAGGTAATTTGATGGGGTTTTGTCTTCTCTTGATATTTTGAAGGTGTGGGCACAAGAAATTGAAGTTTGGTGGAGTGTGGAGGTGTATTGGGTTCTGTCCTAATTTCCGGCAAGGTTTCAAGCTCAAAATTGAAATCCGACAATGGGAATTGGTGGGGAAAAATGGTCGGAATGCATTGAGAAGATCTTAGGGAAGCTCTATATGATGTTTGGAAAGGCCTCTCTAAGAAAATTTTAGCACAGCACCCATGGTCATGGGAGGTTAGTTTTATAAAAATGGCCNTAAGGGGATCTTAGGGAAGCTCTGTGTGAAGTTTGGAGAGGCCTCTCTAAGAAAATTTTAGTCTATCTCTCATGGCCGTAGGAANTGTGAAGGTGTGGGCACAAGTAATTGAAGTTTGGTGGAGTGTGGAGGTGTATTGGGCTCTGTCTTGGTTTCCGGCAGGGTTTCGAGCTCAATATTAGGCTCAGGCAATGGGAATGGGTGAGGAAAAATGGTTGGAATGCACTGAGGGGTTCTTAGGGAAGCACTGTGTAAAGTTTGGAGAGACCTCTCTAAGGAAATTTGAGCACACCTCCCATGACCACGGGAGGTGAGTTTTTATAAAAATGGCCATGAGGTGGCTCTCAGGGCATCAGCTTGGGTGCATTGTGGTGCTTATGTGGAGGGCAGAGCAGCTTCATAGTTTGATTTGGATGAGCTGGCCTCTAGGTTTGATTTGGGTGAGGTGCCATGGGAGTGGCTCTTGATTTTGGGCTTTTCCAGCTACTAGATTGGCCGGCTGGCCAGGGGGAGGTGGGTAGGAGCTCAGGGAACCCAGATNTGATTTGGATGAGCTGGCCTCTAGGTTTGATTTGGGTGAGGTGCCATGGGAGTGGCTCTTGATTTTAGGCTTCTTTGGCCACTACACTGGCCGACCANAGTTTATATAAAAATGGCCATGTGGTGGCTCTCAGGGCATAAGTTTGGGTGCATTGTGGTGCTTAGGTGGAGTGTAAAGGNAGTTTAGGATTGGAATTGGGGTCAATTGAGATCAAATTGATGGACATTTGAGTTGGATTTGGGGAAATTCGGGTCTTTAAAAAAAAATTTTGGGATTTTGGTTAAAGATGGCCAAATTTGGTCATGGGGTAGTTGAGAGAAATGAAATTGAGAATAGTTGGGATTTATTGGGATTTTTTGGGAATTTTTGAAATTATTGGGATTTTGAGCCCAAGAGGGGTATTTTGGTAATTAGGGGGTGTTTTAGGGGTAAAAGGCCAAGATGGGTATTTTGGTAGAGTTGAGGTACCAATCATCACCAATAAGCCATGGACCATTGGAAACCCTATTTTGAGTCCTCTATGTAGTGGTTCTAGCCAGACCATAGCCCTAGGGCTAGTAGGTTTAGGGGACCATCTACATGAGTATCCTAAAAGATCAAGGGATCCAGGCTAGAAATTTGAGTTCAGGGTTGTGAGTGATTGTGGGTACAGATAAGTGTAGTGAGTGCCTTAGCTCCAGACTAACACCCAAGGACAACCTTTAGGTCTAGCAATCCTAAGGGTGACTCATCTTGAGTTTCCCCCATAGTGACCCCACCTACTAAGTACTTAGAGGTTGAGACCAACATGTGGAACTTCAAGTTGAGTAAAGAAGAGGGTAGAATTTCTAATAGTGAGGGTTCCATGTCTAATTTTCTAGGAATAGTCAACAGGAAAAGTCCTATGGCTAGACCTTAGGTTACTAAAGAGCAAAAATTGAGGTCAACAAAATTTGAGGTCAATAAATGTACCTCCAATAAGTGTGGTGTGCTAGGCAAGCGCACCACGCATATTGACGTTGACCGTCGAGATAAAAAAAAACCAATACAAACTCCTAAGTCAGCAGACCCAGAAGTACGTGTAGAGTTGTGTGTGTAATTTTTTTCTGCTAGGGAATTAACAGGTGATCGCCTGATTGAGATCAAGGAGTAGAGACTCTCACTGGGGATTAGAAAGTGAATTTTGAGTTATGAAATTTCAAAGATTTCCAAAGGATGGGAGTCAAAATGTAAGCGTTGACCCCGAGGTAGGAATTGAGATTCAAATATCGACTCAAAAAGAGGGAGAGAGAGAGTCAGAGTGTAAGGACCTACCTTGAATGTAATGAATCAGAAATGTAGGACTGATTAAGAAATGAGAATTGAAATGTAGGTCAATTCTAAAAAGAGAATGTTGGAATGTAAGGACCGACCTCAAACGTAAAGAATCAGAAATGTGGGATTGATTAAAAAATGAAAATTGAAATGTAGGTCAATTCTCAAAAGAAAGTGTCAGAGTGTAAGGACCGACCACAAATGTAGATAATCAGAAATGTAGGACTGATTCGGAAATGAGAACTGAAATGTAGGTCAATTTTCAGAAGAAAGTGTTGGAATGTAAAGACCGACCTCAAACGTAAAGAATCAGAAATGTAGGACTGATTCGGAAATGAAAATTGAAATGTAGGTCAATTCTCAAAAGAGGGTGTCGGAATGTAAGGACTGACCTCAAACGTAATGAATCAGAAATGTAGGACTGATTCGGAAATGAGAATTGAAATGTAGGTCAATTCTCAAAAGAAAGTGTCGGAATGTAAGGACTGACCTCAAACGTAGAGAATCAAAAATGTAGGACTGATTT